>JBAMYA010000013.1:4102103-4130929 GCA_037176975.1 Arrhamphus sclerolepis
GTGCTCTTGAGTGAAGGCCAATATCGAGGGAGGCGTGTGTGTGTGTGTGTGTGTGTGTGTGTGTGTGTGTGTGTGTACAGAGAGAGAGAGAGCGATAGAACTTTATTAATCCCCAAAGGGAAATTCAAATTGTCAGGTGCTCATCATCAAAGTGTAATATATATATATGTATATTTATATATTTGTCCTTCTGCTTATCAGTGAACAGACTGTCATCACCAGGTCATTTTGAACTTCATAAGACTCAAAAGAACTTTTCTTACTTTCCAGACTACAGCACAATAGAATAAGATGACCTATTTTCTCTTTTTTCTTTCTGCACTTTTTTTTGGTCTTTTATGAGCAAAAACAAAATAAACTGATTCATGGAAACAGCACGTTCTGTGACCAGTTCCAGGTATCCAAAGTAGAGAGAAGAAAACCAGTCTCAGCTGCTCCCCTCTGTCCTTCCCCATGACGTCTTTAACGTGGGCCCCTTCCCTGTTTTCACATGGGCTCAGAGTATCAGGGAGGCCCCTCAGGTAACCAGAGCAGGCTCTTTGGACTTTCAGAGAGAGACAGACAGATGTGTCATTGAAGACATCCAACCATGACCTCCATCCAACCATGAACAGACAGACAGGACAGACGGGCTGGAGGTTCTGACAAAGTAGCAGATCTTTGTAGAGAACACACACAGCCACCTGTTTTCATGCTCTCACGTTAATTCTGTTGAGAGGAAGTTTCACTCTCCCCCTCAGTCTGGGAAAGTCTTTTTTCTTTTCTGCTTCAGTCTTCACCTTCTTGACGAATTAGATGTGATTTTTAAAAAAAGTGGAAAGTAAAGGATTTTCCCATATGCTGATTAAAAATGTTCATAGTCAAGGACCAGAGAGCATTTTCCTGCTTCCTTCTCTGACTAATGTGGCCCAACAGGACATGAAAATTCAAGTTTTTCTTTAATACTTAGAAACTTTGAGTCCTGGTTTTAAATGGATGGCAGTCGATGCATTTTTTTCATATTAATTTCAGTTTACAGTAGCAACATTTGACTGAACGTCTAGTGACAGTTTCAGATTGCTGAGTACTGCAGATAAATTCTGGTCAAACCAGAACCACAGTCCTGATGAAGCAGAACAGCTTCTTTCTGGCTGATTTTATTTTAAAAAAATGTAGCAAATGTAGTTTAAACCATTCAGACGTAAATGCTCAGAGATTATAGTATCAGTCCTTTCTTTACTAGTTACTTTAAAAGCCATTCCATTCACATCTGGAAGCTTCAGAAGATCAGGAAAATACATTTCTTTGTGTTTCCTATGTTTGTGTGGATGATCAGTTAAAGCCACCACTTCACTTCCTCCGTTTGCTGCTATAAAAATCTCTTCTACTTTATCATCTTCGCCACATCGTTGCTTAATGGTAGCTGTGCAGGCTGAGAGGACGCCTGCGTAAACCAAAAATGCAGACCATTGATCCTGACCAAAACAAATTGGGAGAAAGAAAATTAGTTTCTGTGTAAACTTTACTTCCGTGCAGTATTTAGTGGTGTTGATTACAGTTTAAATTAAACTACTAAAACTACTGAACCGAGACAGAATTCAGAGCAGTCATTTGTTGCTGGGGGAAGTGGAATAATATTGTTTCCATTTTTTTTCCCGGTGCCCAACAGCAATAAGTCCCTGTGAGCATAATGAAGTCCCCTTGACTGGGCACCCCAGAGGACTGATGTGGACCACAGATGATGAGTTTTCTAACAGCCAACCATCTTTACACTAAAGCTAGCTGTCAGCGACCAGTTATTTGATTTGCAGAGCAGTTTGGCATCCTGACTCACATGTGGCAGGGATATTCAATAACTGGGGCTTTACACATTATAGTTAAATGGGGTCATTTGACAGCCCAGGCGTGCTCCCCGCTGCCTGCTTTCGACAGGGATCTATAGGACTCATTCTGTTCCATTGACTTTCAATCACGTTTCTCCAAACCCCCCTGTTCTCCACCAGCTGCCAGCCGTTGACTCATTACAGGGCTGGGGAAGGGGAAGCAGGCCTCTGCTGCCAGTGCATTAAGGGCTGAATGCCCACCGGAGAAACGATCTCATCCCGTTCATGGCGCTGTAATGACATGGCGCTGGTGTTTACGTTGTAGATTTTCCTGCTTTATTCTCAGCGGTAACTTCTCTTGTCAGACAATATTGACTCACTTAAAATCATTTAAAGCCGAATCTCTGGTGAGGCTGCAGTCGGTGTCGAAGTTACTGACAAAATCATGTTCTCAGAAATGAAGCAACATGTCAAACGTGAGAATAATGATGCTGATCTTCTATTGAAACCATCTTAAAACTGCAAAACAGACACGTTTTAATTGTTAACAGTTAAAACATAATTGGAAATGTCTCTGAAAGGTGGTGAAATATTCCCCGTGTGTCAGACTAAAGTGCTGGAGATTCATCCCAGAATGTGTCACTTGTCTGTAGAAGGAACCCTGACAGCCTCTCAGAAAGTCTGCTGAGGTCTGGGTTTAGTCATCTGTGCACCTCTTCCTCCATCACTCATCAATATCTGCTCTGTAACATCAGGACACGTCAGCGCTGACAACTCACATCCCAACTGTTCCATTAGCTCAGGAAAGAAAAAAAAAAGGTTTCTGAGCCTCTACAAAAAGGAAAACCAATTCATCTCCTTTGGAAAATATTATTAGGCCTCTGTGGCTGTGTGTACACAAGGTCCAGCCGCTGCCAAGCGCACAAACACAGATGATTTTTTACTGTCTCCTCGGCTTCCAGTGAGAGGTCAGCTGGGAACATTTCCTCCTCCTCTTCTCACTTGTCTCACTTCTCTCTGAGTCTGTCGCTCTGTAAATAGTATCCAGCGTTGTTTATGTGCTGCTGAGTCGCAACAATCTTTGAATATATTTGAATAAAGACAGAATTACATGGTGACGGCAAATAAAATATTCTATCAGAATCAAACGTCCGCTAACACAACTTTTTCACATAAAACTGGAGATGGCCCAGCCCACATCAGAGCGGCTGAGACGGTGAAGAAAACTGAAATTGAAAAAAATATCAACATGATTTAATAGATTTAAATGCATCATTTCAGTTCCAAAAACGTTGTCAGTAAAGCTTTTACCTCTTTTACCACCTAAAACATGTTCAGCTATTGAAGTGGTGACACTTATCAGGTTCTTTGTCCCTTTTGTTTTGCAAAGATGAGGTTTGCATCAGCTCAGGTTGATCATAGTTGAATGTTTTCATTTTAAATTTCTACACACATTCTCTGCTGTGGACAGGTCAGGACTGAAGGACGGCCAGTCCAGTACTGGTGTCGTTTTCAGTGTTTGCAACGGACGTCACAGCAAACGATCTTTTCTCAAAGGCGTCAAATGTTTCTGTAAAATCTCAATATTCTTTTCTGCAGAAATGCTGCCATGAAACAAGTGTAAATGACCTTTTTGCAGGTCTCAGATACGTCCTCAGACCATCACTGACACTGGCTTTGAGACATGTCCAGTGTTTCCAAAAATATTCTGAATACTGAGCACTACTTCATCTGACTTTGATACCGTCACTCCTTCTTTCTTTGTCTTTATTTTGTTACTTCTGATATCAAACTATGAGGACTATTGTTTTTAAGGTGACAACATTTTGGGAATTAGCTTTTTTCTTCCATTAATCCCAAGCTTGATAAAAGGGTGCATCCTCTTTTTTTTCTCACCACATTATGAATAAAAACATTTCAGAGTTGTAATCAAATGTTTTGTTTTCTTTGACAGTTCGACTTCTCTTTCTTCCAAAAACCATGTCGGAGACGATGGATAAAACTTTCAAGTGTCAAAAGTTGCAATTCCTCGACTGTAAACTTGAAGCTGACTAAATCTGCTCAAATACGCCCTGATTTTAATGAGAGGTATAACTTTGCAACAGTCCTGAAAAAGCTTTTGTATTTATATTTTTCACATTTATGAACACTCTGGCAGTTAGGCATCATGTTATAACTTTACTGAGACTCATTTGTTTCAGTATTTGTTTTGCTGGCTCCGTTCTGAGCAGCTGTTAGCTCGGCTCACCCATCAGCCACGGCTTCCTGCTTCTGCAAAATCAAGACATTAATGACCTGCAATATGAAAAACATTCCTTCATTATACGTTTAATGTAAACAGCACCTCTGTGAACACTGAGTGTGAAGCACGTTTGATAAATAAATGTCTTACAAGCATTTTTCAGTGATTGTAACACAAATAATTTCACAAACAGAAGTAAGATGAATGAGACCATCTGTTGCAACACGGGTCAGAGAAATATTCCAGACGTTGGGGTTAAACTATAAGTGATTCATCAAATACATCTGCAGGTCTATTTCTCTTATTGGTGGTGAATAAAAAATCAGTCTTAGAAGAGGTTTTTAGCCTCTCTGAAGTGCTGTGATGCTGTGATGAAGCTCTCCAGTCTCCATTGTGCTGAATTACTGAATAAAAAGAGGAGAGTTGATTTCTAATGCTGAAGTATGTTAGAAATGCAGCTTAAAAGTCAAATTCTTGGCTCAAGTATTTAAAAAATATATTCATGTAAAAGTTGTGTAAATATGCAGCATAATGATGTCTTTCAAAAATGAGAGTTGATATTTGCATGCCTGCAGCTTTCTCTCCATTGGCCTGTTGTTTATCAGCAACATCTTTCCCTCCGTGTTGCTTTTGGAAAGCAGGATGCACGAGGGAGAGACACTCATTAAGGTGGCCTTGACATCAAACAGAGGAGTGAATGAAACATGGAGAGGAGAGGAACTGGCAGAGACTCTGAGCTGCAGAATCAAGGCCAGTGGAAGCATGTGGAACAGGACAGAGGGAGCATGAGAATGGCAGCAGATGGAGGACACAGTCAGTGTTTGCATGTAGATTTCAGCACATGTGCTTCAGCATGTTTTGCAAATGAAGTTGATGGAGTTTCAGCCATTAAAAGCATCATCGTCACTCTGCTCAGGGGTACAATTGATGTTGACTCAAACATGATAAAACCCTATCAAACTGTCTCTCTGTCATTTATCATTGTTAGGACAACAGCTGCAGCACTCCCAGAATCCCCATAAAATCCACAACGTGTGTTTCTAAGAATTCCTCTGTCTGTCTATGTACAAAGCCATGAGAGGAAGAACGCAGATACTCTTTTATGTATCCAGGCATAACGACAAAAATCATCTGGTTTTTCCCATCTTCAGATGAGCAACACTGTGTCACTGATATTTAACTAAAATGTGCTATCGCCATGGCAGCATAGGTTCTATCAAAAGTTGCTGATTTTTTAACTTTTGAACATGATTTAATGCAAACAGCCAATGAAACTGCGGCTACACGGCTAGTAGGAACCAATGAAATCATACATGGTGACCAGGATAGATTCAAAGCACACAGCTTTTTTGTGTCATGTTGCCATGGCGCTGCTATGTGAACCCACAATAAGGACCTGATGAGTATTTTATTTCATAGTTATGTCCTTTTATGTAGCATCTTAGCAGAGAAAAGCAGTTCACAGTGATGTGACAGACATGAAGCTCAGGGAAAGGGAGGCAAATATGAGAAGATTTTGAAAGGAAGGACTTTATTTTGGCAGAGAACATGTGACCAGGGGCTTGATGGTGTTTTTGTGTTCCTCATGCTTGGTAGAAAATGGGCTGTCATCCAGATTTCTCTGAGAACTAAAGAAGAGACGGCTCAGTGCATGGTTTATTCTCTCATTAACTACGTCCATGTTGGTGTAAACGCTTCCACACTTACAAACCTCCAGACACCGATCCAAACAAGTTTCACTCTACACTTGTTTATGCACACACACACTTGTGTCTGCAGACTTGATTTCCTGCGTGCTCGTGTGTTCATATGTGTTTCCAGTCCCCTCAGGACCCTGTCCAGGTCGTAGCATTGAGCGCTGAGTCAGTGTATCAGTGTCAGGGCAGATGCATCCTCCGTCCTCTCTTCTAGCTCTCGCTGCTCGCCCATAGAGGAGCATTCATCTGCAGCCAGCGGCACTTTGCGTGATGAGCCTGTGCAATAGCCTCAATAAGGACTGATGGCCCCATTTGTAGAAAAAGAGGGAAGGAGATAAAGGGAGAGGAAAGGAGAAAATGGGAATGGAAACCAAAAGAAGTAAAGAAAGACGGAGAGAAAGACAGGATGGATTGATATTAAGGGAAGTAATGGTGGGAAGAGATGGTTTTGAGCTCTCGTATGGGCAAACAGCAGGTCATTAATGACAAACAGTCATGTTCTACAGCTCAGACACCTGTCATTACCCTGCTGAATTTATTATGAGCTGCTGAAAAAAAACGTCTACTTCAGTCACATGAATCAATGACTGCAGCCCTGCTGGCAGCTGAGCTCATGGCACGTGTCAGCCCATGACACACTTTTTTTAAACTCTCAGTCAGGCAGAGGGCGGCTGCTGCTACAGATGGGAGGGGGGGGCGAAGCAGGGGGTGCACCTCAGTGGCACTTTAGATCCATATTGCTGGGACTTTCACAATAAATAATTATCTGTAATGCTCCGTAGAGAGCCAGACACGCTGTTAGCACAAGAGCAAATACAGGCTGGCTTATTTAAATGGAGGTCATTGATGTTGAGCAGGGCTCAGTCAATACTTACTGGTGGGCCTGATAATGCTTTATTTCACAGCTGATCAGATGTTGACCCCCAGGACATTAGTCAATAATTGACCAACTCGTGTAAAGCTGGATCCATCGGCAGACTCTGGTCAGCAGCAGAGCCAACTGGTACTCAGTCGTGCTCCATACTGGCTTCAGGGTAACGGGGGTCTGCTGGAGCTCAACCCAGTCGTCATCAGGGGAGAACTGGAAACACCATGGACAGGTCACCAGTTCATCATGGAGCCACATTCAGACACAGAACCATGAGCAATCACTCACATGGTCAATTTATGGCAACATTTTTATTCATTTATTTATTTATTTATTTTGGTACAGTATGAGATTCTCTCACATCTTAAGATGATAAACCAGATGTTTATTCTGCAGACTAAAGACTGGATCTCTTCTGGGATAACTATTTATATGACTACAACCAGACTCGTTGGCTGTTCTTTCCAGTCATTGGTTGTTCACACTCATGACATCATAGAAAAAAACATGCCAAACTACTGACTATAAATATCAAATATGCTTGATTTTGTCATAATTCTGAGAGTCAAGCAAGACTCTTCCAACTGGAAATGTGTCTGTGACCTTAAAACAGCTTCTAAAACCATTCAGTGTGAGGTCACCAATACAACCATCAATCAGCCTAACATGCATGTGGTTGGACTGAGGGAGGAAACTGGAGTAACTGGGAAAAAATACGCACAGCCATGAGGGGAATATGCAAAGTACGAAGAGAAAATCCCCAGATGGACAGAGTTCTGTGGAACATCAGAGGCTCAAGGTATAAAAAGGTGTCAGTTTGAGCAAGTATTTTCAGCGTATTTCTAAAGTTCAATCATGAGTTGTTCCACTGAGGGTCGAGTACGTCAGGCAGCTCCTGATCACCCTCCAACCCGCTGCATCCTCCTCCAGGGAATTTGATTATCTCAACGCTGATTTCCAGGAACCTGACAACACCGCACGACATCAGCGATCATCTACGGCAGAAGCCGCTAATTAGGAGGAAAATTAAGATGAAGGATGAAAGGAAGACTCGCAGAGCATCAAGACTAGTCGAGGGTTAAGTCAAAAGTATTTTTATAAAATAGTGAATCAACGTAAAGATGGAAACACTCCAAATACAGAGTTTAATTTGTATATTGGAACAAAAATAGCTGACTATCATTTACAATTTGTGGAGACAATAATTTAGTCCCTCCAGGAGTTATGTCCCAATATTTATTGTCCAAAATCTTTATTGAAATATTAATCAGCTTATGTTATTTTGTAAGCAGCAGCAGTGTTACAAAGCTGTGTGGTTTTTGTATTCTGCTGCTTTAACAGACTGTTTTCCCAGGAAACTAAACAAATGACACCCTTCAGCAAACAATTGCGCCATCATTATGTTCCCATTAGCTGCTTTGCTAACTCCACTCCTCCTAATATTGTCACACCTCGAAGCTAATATTATGAACATCATGATGTGTTCCTGGTAGCAGAAACACTCACCAGAGCTGGAGACCTCGTTTCATTTCCTTCCCTGCCGTGAAACAAATCTAAAGCGAGTTGCTCTGCAGTCTCTGATCACCATCTCTGCTGCCTCACAATGACAATTATGTCAACTATTGACAGGAACTGGCTGAGAAACTGTCAGCTGGGGCCCATTTCTGAGCTGGAGTTGATTAGTCCAGAGGACAACCACTTCAGCTCTCACATTATCATCACCATCATGGTTATCAAAAACCCTCTGGTTGATGCTCGTCTGTCCAAACTGCAGTTTACATCCGCAGTGGAACTAATTCACTTTTATGAACGAGTGTGAACGAGCGCGTCTTTGTAAATCCCCTCAGTTACTTGATGAGGATTTATCAGACTTTACAGCATACGCAGTCAACTGTTTGTTTTCACAGTTTGCTTTTCCCTCACTGAAGTGTTTTCATGACAAATTAAAATTCTGGAAACCAAACTGAACATTGCTGTAAGCTGTTGTTGTTGCTGCAGACTCACATGTTCTAAACACTGTTATTTCCAGATCTCTTAATTAACAATGCATCAACATTTTAGTTTATCGTACATTCCATAATTAGCAGTTTTCTCTTCATGACTAAAAACACAAGCACCAAAGTGAACAAGCTTAAAACTGTGTGCTCATATTAATGCTGTAAATGTTTCACATCATCCTGACTGTCTCACTACTGCAACACATGCACAGCATCCTTCAAGCACAACTGTCACTTTTAAACAGCAGCTTCTGCTTTTGTCATTGGTGCCTGAACATGAGTATTTTGTCCATAACTCAAACCCATCATAGAGGTCTTGATGCTGAGATAAACATGAGCTTTAGATGCTGAGACACTGGTTAAACTGATTAAACTACAGGTCTTTTTCTAGTTTAGTCCTCAGACATCATCAGACATCATCCAACTAAACTCCACCAGTGGTAAAAGCTGCCCGACTTCACTGTAGTGTCACCACTGAATTTAATCACTAAAGTTGATCTGTTTCAATTATTTAGCTCGTCATGATTACCCTCGGTGTACATTACTAGCTTTGAGAGAGTCTAGAGTATATACTCACACTCACACACACCAAACTGATATTTCCATAAATACTTGACGGTTGGTTTTGTTTTTGAATACTAACATTTTCCTCGTCTGTAGATGGACCACAGACAGGTGAAACTGAACCCTCTTTTAAGAAAAATCTCAAAGTGAGTCATGTTGAACTGGCCCAGATTGTTAAAACACAACAGATAGGACAACTGAAGTAATGTAACAGCGAGTGGAAGGTAATACACATTTGATGTACATTTTATTTGATCTATTTTTTATTTCCAATCTTCAGCTCAGTGTTGGTCTCTTGCTCTGTCCCTCTCTTGTTTATTTGGACGCCTCCTAAAAATAATCATATATTTCTGAAAATGAAATCAAAAACTGCTATTTTATTATGAAGAAACTTCCACCATTTTGACTGAATAATGAAGAGCAGATGAAATGTTACAATACAATAACAATAAATCTCAGTCTTCTCGTGTTAGAAAATGTATCCTTCCATCACTGCTTTCAGGATGACCTCACCTGCAAGGAGATTTCTGCTAAAATGGTTTCACCTGAAACAAACGTTCACCACATTATCAGGAGCTTCAAACACAGGTTTGCCTGCAGTGAAGCTTCAGAACATCTAAAAGTATCCAGCATGCACCAGGACCTGTTCCTGGTGATTCAATCAAAGAATCATGTCACTGCAACTTGTTCAACAATGAGGAAAAGACTTTTGGACACTGGCCTGGTGTCAGCGAAAGAAACAAAAGCCACTTCCCCTCAAGAAAAACATCCAGAAGAAGGGAACTTCCACAGAAAATTAAAAAGTTGGACAGCATAAGACTGTTGAAATTATCTTCTCTGATGAAAACCTCCCTCCAGCTGTTTGGGAACTCTGGAAAATAGACTTTCCACAGAAGATAAGACACTTCTAGCATCATAAAGGATTCATGCTCTCCTTTATTCCAAAGAGAAGCATCTCGAAACCACCCATGTTTGGGATTAGTTCTCATCTCTCTACCTCACAACTTTAATGAATGTAAAAGAAAATCATAACGTCCTCCAAGAACAACTTCTCTCAAACAGTTTGGTGATGATTCGTGTATTTTCCAACATCATAAAAAGTGTTAACAAAGTTGTTCAGACGTCATGACACTGATGTTTCTATGGACTGACCATTGCAGTCATGAAGAAGCAGAAAGTTACGACATGTTATCAACTCAGGGCACAAACACAGCTAGAATGGATCTGGACCAGTCAGCATGCCAGAAAAAAAAGTTTTGAGGGAAAAAGTACGAGCCAGTAAACACATTTGAATTTCATGAAATGCTAATAAATATTCTTATAAATATATCATGAAAACAACAAAATCTAGAAGCCAGAGGTGACATGACAGTAGCTTCTTCTGTCATATCAGGTAAAACTATTTTACATTTTAAAGTAAATAAATTGTCTTGAGACTTGTGAGCTCACAATCGTGAAAGAATCCATCTTTTTAAGACTTCAGGTTGTTTGTTTCTTTGGATCACTTGTATTATACAGGCGGCTGTTTGCAGGTTATAGATGTGACTACAGTCAATAATTGTAGCTACTAACAAGCTTATTAAAGATTAATTTGACTTAAAAACAAGGTAGAAGGGTGAAAAACAAGACTGGACACATTTAACCAGCAGGAAAGCAGTATGAGGAGGTCGTCTGCTGCTTTAAAGAAGATTAAATAATCAAAGGTTTGTCAGCAGAAAGAGTTTGGAAAAAGATGTAAGTGATCTATTATAACACATCCCACTAAAGAACAAGAAAAAAGAGAAAAAAGGTAACACAAACAGCAATGCTTCTCTGCAGCTGTCTGCATGCACATTGATGTGCAGTGGAATATAATCGCTGCCATGGCAAATGGTCTGAAGGGGGAAGTTCAAACCAGTAAATCTCGTTACTCTTAGATCTTCATCATGGTGGTCAATAGCACCACAAATGTCTGGAAATCCCCTCTCATCTCTGCTGTCCTTCCATTACCTCACTATCCTGCTCTCTTTCCTCTTTGATCCCACGCTGACACATCCGCACTCGTTTTATCAACCGTAACTGGAGACACATGACAGATGTAAAAGGCAGCTGGACGTGATTTGTAATACAAATGTAAATTGGATTTATTTAGGTACAGCACAGACCTCTGACTTTTAGCATCAGATCTGTTTCCTTTAATTCCCCTGAAAATGTGAACAAATGCAGTCTAGATTGCAGGACTGAATGGGTGTACCAGTTCACGCTGGTGAATCCTACTGGTTAACGTTCAGAATGTTATGTCGTAGTTTTAATAGTCAAATAATCTCAGCTTAAATCAATATCTTATTCTTCGTGACCTGAAAATATAACTTTCATGCAGTTTATAATACACAAATGCAGTTCGGTAAAGCTCTTGTGCAGGGATGTTTTACACTTTCTCTTTCATTCTTCAGCTCCTTAAATCCTAGTTTTGGATCCAGGTTTTGCAGTGAAGCACAGATTTCACACCAAGGACAGTGAACTACTCGGAAAAGAGGCATCAGATATTTGAAATCTGCTCCATCTCCCCCCATTCTCAACCGTCTCTTCACCTTCAGCTCTGTGATAACAGCATTAAGTCGACATCCAGTTCTTCTTGGGGTTAAACGCTGGCTGCTGCTGTCTGCTGGCTAATTGTAATAATAATTGTGGTTCCGGCTAATCTCAGCCAGAGCTGAGACCTCAGCCTGCTGTGAGCGGATTGGAGATAATGAAATAATTGCCCCAAAAGCTCTTTTTTTTTCTTAAGCAGCCGCTGAAACCTGAACCCCTCAGACAAAGAGGCATCAACTCTCATTTGGTCTCCATCAGCGGCGTTTTCCACTATAATTGAAATTTTGATTGTTTTTGACCCCCAGAGTGAGGTTTGGTGGACTGAGCTGGGAGACAGAGGACAGCATGCAGCTCTAATGGGGAGGGTTGGCCAGAGGATGTCATCTAGCTATCAGTGTGTTTGTGCTCATGTTTTCATAAAAAGAGGAACTCCATGCAATTTATCTTCCTAAGTTCTGCAGGCATTGCTGCATATGTATGTGTTGTACATGTTTATGATGATGAATGTGTCCATATCACTCCCTTTTTTGTCTGTTTATAAAGGACACGACTACAAATTTAATATACACTCTCCAGCCGCTTTATTAGGTTCATTGATTTAAATACTTGTTAACACAAAGAGCTAATCAGCCAATCATATGGCAGCAACTCAGTGCTTTTAGGAATCTAGATGTGGTCAGGAAAAAAGTATGAAGTTTAAACTGAGCATCTGAATGAGGAAGAAAGAAGGTTTAGGTGACTTTGGTTGGTCAGGGTTGATTCTCAGACCAAGCTGGTCTGAGTATTTCAGGAACAGCTGATCTACTGGGATTTTCACCACAACTACCTCCAGAGTTTACAGAGAGTGATCTAAAAAAGAGAAAATATCCAGTGTGCAGCAGTTGTTTGGATGAAAAATGCCTTGTTGATGTCACATTGAACCTTGAAGCAGATGAACCACTGCAACAGAAGACCACACCTGTCACCACTCCTGTCAGCTAAGAACAAGAAGCTGAGGCTCCAGTTCACACAGACTCATCGAAACTGGACAGTAGACCGTTGAAGAAACATTGCTGCATCATACTGTGAGGTGTTGGGTTTATTGGTCGATGATGCATCATCAACCAATAAACCCAACACCTAACAAATTCAGCTGCAACATTCAGATGGTGAGGTCACAATTTAGGTCAAACATTAAAGTATGGATCCATCCAGTTCAGGCTGCTGGTGTGGGAGATATCTCCTTTAGTACCAGTTTAGAATTGTTTCAGCTCCACAGTCTACCTGAGTATTGTTTCTGACCATGTCCATCCCTTTATGACCACAGTGGACCATCTTCTGATGGCTACTTCCAGCAGGATAATACATTATGTCACAAAGCTCAAATCATCTCAAACTGGTTTCTTCAACATGACAATGACATCACTGAACTCCAGTGGCCTCCAGTAAAGCATCTTTGGGATGTGGTGGAACAGGAGATTCTCATCATGGATGTTGAGCTGACAAATCTGCAGCAACTATCAATGAAATCATGTCAGTATGGACCAAAAATCTCTGAGGAACGTTTCCACCTTGTTGAATCTATGACACCAATAATTCACCAAGATTGTTCCTGGTGTGTGTGTGTGTTTGTGTCTGCCCATAAATATATAGCAGGCAGTGTTTAGATGTGGTTATCCATTTATTCCTCAGTGCTGGTCCCCTTGATGCCCCACACCTTCCTCCAGGCGTCATACAACCGCATGAGTTGACACCCACGTGGTGAATTTTTCTGCCTCTTTCTGCTTAAGAAAGTGAGAAAGTGCATCTTCCTGAACACGGCCTGCGGGATGTTGGCGGTACAAGCAGCAGTGGTTATCTTTTCTTCACTGTCTGCCTTCATTCCAGCTGAGCCTCAGTGTGTCCGTGCTGCAGATCTGACTTACCAGCTAATGAGAGAGGAGGAGTGCCTGCAGCAGCAAATGTAAAAAATAACTTCCACCTCAGCGTATGTCATTTTAATCGGCTTAGCATTTTCAAGACAGTTATTGCAGTAGAAATGTAGGCTAAAGCCATCGTAGCTGGAGCACGCTGCATCTGTCCACAGGAGCGTTTTAAGTAATTCTGCAGTGGAAAAAACAGAAGGAGGTAGTTGTTATCCTATAACTTAAAACAATAAAATCATTTAATCATAGCAGGTGTAAGAATAATGTTAATGCAACCTCAGATGAAGCACAATAGTCAACATTTTTTATGATTTTTACCTTTTATTTATTGAACAAAAATGAAAACAAATAAAATCATGTGGGAAACTCTCTACTGTTTCCATCAGATTTAAGAGGGTGAGCTGCACCCAGATTCTCTGCTGATCATCAGCTCCTGATAAACTGATGACCTGCAGGTGTGCACACCTCTATAAAAGACATTTCAATATTTTACTAGTTTGGAGAATTCAAGCCTGTGATCTAAACTCTTTATATTATCAGGATATAATCCAGTTCGACATTGGCAAAGTGGTTTTTGTTTTTGTTTTGTTGTGTTTTGTGGTCACTGGAAGGTTTTTTCTTGCTTGCACCTCATTTATTTATTTATTTTTTATTGTTATTTTTGACTTTCCAGGAACTCTGGAGGCAGGAGATTTAAATTTGGTGTAAAGTATAAAAACTATTGTGATGGTCTGCATCTTTTGTCTACGTTTAAAGTCATGTCGTGTTTGCTCCCATCTGTTCCTGTTAGAAAATCTCTGTGTACATGTAGATGCATAAGAAGAAAGTAGGGATGTGAAAAGATCCCAGTTCTAAGCAGAAGCCAATGTTCTTTCAGTACAAATGCTTCCTTTTCAAAATAGCTTTTTATGGCCTCATCATTATTTGGATTTAAGAAAACAATAAAGACAGACGATATGATCAACCAGATTTTTCCGCCTGTGACACAGTCCTTTTTTAATACTGATGGCATTATGATAAAAGTGGTCATTAGCTAAATTGCTAAATTGATCACTTAAGCACCAATACCTGTATAAAATGATTGTTAGCCTGTTATAGGGTTCATGAGTACCGTGACTTTGCTGCTGTTTTTATCTTCTCCCAGACGATCCAGTTTAAGAAAATCTGAATCTAAATATGCACAAGATGTGATCCCCTCCAACTGGATTCCAATTAAACTCAGGAAAGTGACTGAGGACAGAAATATGGTGATCAAATGTGGATTGTTAAACATTAGATTACTTTCCTCCAAAATCCTTTTGGTAAATGATCTGATAACTGATCATCATTTTGACCTTCTCTGTCTTTCAGAAACTTGGCTGCAGCAAGAAGATCATATAAAGGCTAGTTTATACTTCTCCAACTCCATCACTCCATAGACATACAGTTATACTGACAGAGACGTGGACCTTTCAGACCTCTCCGTTGTCCTCTAGGACAATAGGGGCGTAGCCTTTTTTTTTTTTTTTTTTTTACAAAAGACCAGTCTGCTATCCCGTCTGTGGTCCGTTGGATGAATAAACAAAAAATAGCCACACACAGATCTTTTAACACTTTAACACAAGGTTCAGCCCCCTGCCTTGCTCCCAAAGTGAGCTGGGATAGGCTCCAGCAGACCCCCGTGACCCTGCGCAGGTAATAGCAGGTATGATGGATGGATGAAGATTCAGCTTCACTTTAGAGTTGAACATCTGTGGAGGTGAAGGGTTTCCAGTTGTACTCTGCAGTGCCCAGTAACAACTGACCCTCCTTCCCAATTCTCCCACTGCTGCTTGTACATACATCATCATGAATCATTATGGCTCACTTTTAATTTCTGGATTAAATAAAACTTTTCTTATAAAATGTTTGTCTTGAGTAACTCTCTCATTTACACATCATGCATACGTTGTGTACACACCCTCGTAGATCCATATACGTGAGCAACCGTGCTGTGACCAAACACACCACTTCCAGATGTGCCAGAGGCCATTAATCCAGCTGTGCATCAGTCAGTCATTATTGAGCAGGATACAGAGCACAGGTACCAACAGTGAGTGCGCCCTCAAACTTGATCTCTGCTGTTTCCAGATGATGAAGTCTTGCCCCAGACCTCCAACAGTTACTGGGATGGTTTGCAGCTAAATGTGAAGCAGCACCAAGTCTGAGGACGAGACCCTCACTGGTGAAGGGTGGTCAGTGTGGATGGGTTCTGAATGAGCTGCTGCTTTAGATGGAGGACTTCAAGTATCTTGGGGTCCTGCTTATGAGTGGAGCCAAACAGAGCAGGAGATTGACAGGCAGACTGGGGCAGGACCAGTATGTTTTGGTAAAGAGAGAACTCAGCTGAAAGGCAGAGTTCTCATTTTACCAGTCTGTCTGCAGCACATTCCAACCCTCAGCTATGGTCATTATTGGGGGTAATGAGCGAAAGAATGAGCCTGCATTTGGAAGCTGCTGAAATGAGCTTTCCTCAAAGAGCAGCTGGGCTAACCCTCAGGGACAGGGTGAGGAGCTCAGACGTTTTAGAGGTGCTCACATTGGAGTCATTGCTCCTCCACATCTAAACGAGCCAGCTGAGGTGGTTTTGACATCTGGGTGCTCTTTTATAAAGCTTGCGTACATACAAAACAGGGCCTGATAATGGTGCACAACACTTGCGCCGTTGCGTTAATTAATTCATTCATCATCTATACCCGCTATTTCCAGTGCAGGGTTATGGGGGTCTGCTGGAGCCAATCCCAGCTCACTTTGGGGCGAAAGGCAGGGGTACAACCTGGACAGGTCGCCAGTCCATCACAGGCCGTTGCGTTAATTTAATAATTTTAATGAATTCAATACATAGGTCTGGAATATCTCAGCCATCCCTGAGCGCAATAATGCCTGCCGTTTAGAATGATATTATCAAGTTGACCACTCGATACAATAAGTTCCTTACACAGGAACATCAAAAGGCAATTTGCTGCAATGTCTGGTTTCCCAAATGTAATCAGCGCTATTGACTGCACTCACATTGCTATAAGGGAAAACTAATTTGAACCTTAGGAATGTGCATTCAATCAATGTACAAGTCATTTGTGACTCAGACATGGTCCTGACAAATGTTCATGGTTCATGATCATTATTCTGGTATGACTTGCAGGTAACAGTGGCGCCCCCCTGAGGCGCTGGCTCCTCACACCACATTTGCCAACCCACAGAGCACAGAGGAGGTGCGCTTCAGTATGGTCCATGCTCATGCACACACTGTTGTGGAGCAAGCCATCGGCTTCCTCAAGAACCGGTGGAGGTGCTTGGATGCAACGGGGGTAGACCGCTGTACAACCCCCAAAAGGTGTGCAGGATAATCATGCAGCGTTTGTAAGGCAACAGTAAGCAAATTTCATTCTGTGACAAGTTCTTTTGATGAGATAGCGATGTCAGACAACACGCCACACATTTCACTCATCACTTGATGGATTTGTTGGAGTTCATCCCGCAGTGATTGTCTCTCTTTGCGTTTGCAGAACAGCGTCCGTCACCACCCGGCCACTTCCAGATGCACCATGCACCCATGGCACACTTGCGCTAGGACGGGTGTTCTCTGCAGCCACGTAGCCAGGAGTCACCAGTTCTGGGATCTCCTCTCCACCCACTGCTTCCAACTGTAGAGTGACTAGAGACATTTTATTTTCACTGCTTTTTGTTTTGTTACACATCCTTCGTTTGAACATATTTCTTTCATAAACGGCATTTATACTTTACCGATTTCCTCTGTGGTCCCTGTCTGTTCCATGAATCCCTCCTTCTCCGCTACCATGCCACACCCACTTGGAGGCCCGAGTATGGCGGCTATTCTTGCCCTATGGTGTGGCATTGGGTGTTTCAGGGCCCCCATCTGTGGCAGACACACTCTTGCTTTGGCACACCATCTTCCTCTTCGCCTCCACCTTCAGATCTGACCACTTCTTCTTTACCTCTGCCACAGACTTCTCCGTCGCACTCACACTACTTACGGCAGACACAACGTGCTGAAACTCAGCAGCCTTTCTTTTGTTGGTGATGCCACTGCTGTGACCCCCAAATAAAATGCCTTTACAAGCCTCCACCTCGCCAACGAGCACCTCCACTTCAGGCTCCTCGAAGTTGCATTTCCACGTCTTCTCACTTGCCGTGTTTATGTTTCACATGCCACAGATCAGCTGGCTTAAATATTCATAGGGTGCTTTGCATCAACCATTTATGGTAGAATGTGGGTGTGCAGGGGGCGGGATATGAGGTAAAATCACCTGCGCAAACTTCCAGGAGGAGTGTTATTTATAAAGGGGAAATTGCATGCACCTGCGTGCGCAGGGTTTTATAAATCAAAATAATTTTTTTATATATATGGTCGCAAACTTTTAGTAGGGATTCTGCACACAGGTTTATAAATGAGCACCCTGGTCAGGATACCTGCTGGTAATCTGTGCGTTCTAGAAGAGTCCAGAACAGCCAATTTTCAGTCTATCAACTAACAGGTGGTGCTAAGACAATAATTTATCGTACAATTGTTACTCCATAGGCCTAAAAGCCAACAAAGCAGACTAACGTTAGTGTCTGTCAATAGAAAAATGGCAAGAAGAAAACATAAGGAGAAAGGTGGATGGGAAAAGTGAAAACAAAAGAAAGCCAAGTCACTTGAAGAAGATGCTTCAAAATGTAAGAAAGCTCACAGAGCTTTTTGGCAGCAGTGAAACTGCAAAGAGCAGCAGCAATGTTGATGTTGCTATAATGTTTTCACCGAGCGAGACTGAGAACCAGGTGGGCATCCATATATCTCATTTAAGAATTCTAGCCAAGCATTTTTTTCTTACCACATTGGCAGATTTTTTGTTTTTGCTTAATATAAGACATTTTGACTAGATTTAAGAATACTGTAACCCTACTTTCCTAAATCTGAGATATATGCTTTTAAAACAGGACCAAGTTTTTTTTTTTACTTTCTTATAAATCAGTTTTTGCAGTTTAGGCTCTTTACGTTCAAGAGAACCAAACGTTTGAGGGGTAGAAGTGTCTTCCACTTCCACTGCGTCAACCAACGGAGACACCACTGTAGTCAGTTACAAGCTCAGATATCAGAGAAGGAAATTACTGAAACATGATTCCGCGAAACTAAAAGGAGGTTTCCCCGGAGCTGGTCCATTACAGAACGACTTGTATATCATGGAAACCACCTCAGCGATGAGGCTGGATCAATATTTCTCGAGAAAATGGGCGAATGAGGCGTATTTGGCTTGTGCTCCCTCACTGAAACTGATGCATTAGGCGTTCAGGTCCATCATGCCAGGATTGTAGTTATAAAAGCTCTGACACCAAAGCATGAATAATAGTGGTTATAAATCCACTTCTGAGCCACATCTCAGGACTCAGTGAACCTGAATTATTCAGGTCTGAAGACGTGGGACTGTGAGAAAGAGCCTGCTGCTCAGACATATGAGGTACACAGATGAGATATCGACTCCAAACTGGAGCTCATGAACACCACTTATTAAAACTTGTAAACTTAGGTGTCAATATCTTCACTTCTGGTTGATTTTTATGACTGTGAGACCACCATCAGCTTTCAGAGAATCTGAGAGAAAAAAAATAAAAGTCATGTTTATTTAAGACGGCCAAGGTTCAATAACAGCAGACGTTATTAATACTTGTCATATTTAACAGGTCGGAACATCAAATCTTCAACAAAAACCAGCAAAGTGGCAGCAAAGAGACATTTGGAGTGTTTTAAAAACAGGACAAAGAGATCCACAAAACCATTTTTTTTCTTAATTAATTTATTCTGCACTGAAAGCCATTCACATCTGGTTAATTAATCTATCTAGGGAACAAAGGGACACTCAACCCATGAAATGTCCTTAATTGCTTTTTGAGACATGGCACAGATTTTCAGTGATAAGATCTGTAGTTAACATTACATTTAAGACATTTCTTAATTGTACAGACGTCACTTTCAATGAATGAATGCTTTATTTCGAACAAGTGTTATCATTAATAACAACAATAATAACAGACAATTTAAAAGGAGTAGGGAGAAACATAGCTTATTTAACACTACCTCTTCTCCACTAACTAGTATTCATGTTTCACTTCCTGCTTTAGTTTTACCATGATTTATCATTACCACTGTGATATATACCAATATATAAATGTATACGTACATATGATCTATATATAAATACACACTCACACATATATTCACCCATATGCAATCACATTCACCTCTACATGAAATTAACATTTTTCTTTATCATTGTTGTACTTTCATGGAGGAACGAAGAGAAACAGCTTTGTTGTGACCAGTGAGTGCACTCATGAGACGCAACGACCTGACATGATGCTCAAGAATGATGATACGGATGCTCTACATGAGTCTTCACGTCGCCGAAACAGCTTTTATTATCATCCTGCACATTATTTCACAGCAGTCAGTGCTTTTATTTACCAGGAAGTTTTAGCACCTACAGCTCATCCAATCATTACCCAAGAAACTACGAAGCCTTATTCTGATCCTGAGAAGCGTAAAGAGCCAGTAAAATCAGGAGAAAAGAGTGAATGGATTAAAGTAAAGAAGACACTCTGCATACCAACCTTCTCTATTGAGGACTTTGCAGCTTGTTTAAGTTTAAAATTCACAAAGATCTTTGCTCTGCTCAAGGACAAGGATACAAAAGCTCGGCATTCATCAAAGTTTGTTTGTATGGGTGCCAATAACACCAACAAAGTAAAATAACGAGACTGGAAGCAACTGGCTGCATGTCCAAGGTGTACCTCTACCTTTTGCCCAAAGATGACTGGGATGGGCTCCAGCAGAGTCCTGCGACACTCAAATAGGAAGAAGTGATCAAAATAGCTCAGGGATACAGTCTAAAACACTGTTCAACCTTCTTTTTGCACCTCTGAACCACTACACCTGCTCGTAGCGTCAGATTGGTGTTACAGTTTTGCACCAAGCACTTCTGAGATAAAGCAAATTCAGAAAAACGACGCTGTGATGGAAATGAAGTCTATAAGTTGAAGGGAATTATATCTACATTTTCCATTCAGTCCCTGCTTTGTCTGATTTTGTGTTGTAGTAAATAACATGTGGTAACTTGGGTTCTGTGATCATTGTAGCTTTCAACACAAAAAAAACTCCTTGTTTAAAAACAAAGATTTTGCTGGAAAGATGCTTTTAGAATTGAATAATTCTAACCTGAACCATGACACATGAGCACTGACTAACTAACTAACTAACTGGATTACAAAACACAAAAACCAGTGAAGGAAGAGAAAGATGACATATAGATGTACTGTCACCAATGAGTCTTGAAGACATTTGTGTTGTGGGTAACGTGATTGTGATGTAGATGATGTCTCCAAAAGCACATACTGTATAAGATGAATAAAACTATCCACTATAAACTACAAACTGGTCTGATGGTCATTGTTAGCAATAGTAACACGTAGCAGTGGTTCTCTGTAACCACGTGCTATCCTGTATTTAAAAAAAACTATTATGTCAAAAAAAAAAAAAGGCACAACCTGTAGTGAATTTTAACAAGTGGGTTTCCTCACTGTGGGATCAATAAAGTTTAATTATCTCATCTTATCTTAGACTGGTGAGGTAGACTGGTCAAATACACATTGTTCGCTCCTTCTGGAATCATTTTTATTATTCTAGTATTTCTTGCATCCTGCAGATCGTTGCAGTTGGCAGTGTCCTGCATGCTGAGAGCTGCATTCTGTCAAAATGAATCAACAGTATACTTTAGGTTGTACATGGTTTTCATGGTAGTTTTTACTTTGTAGAGTAAGATGTCAGACTGGGTCATCAGCTGAGGAGTTTGAGCAGATTTCAGAATAACTTGTCTAAACGTAGTTGAGTGTCTCAGAAGTGGAGATGAAGGCCCAGCTGTCAGTTTGGTCATGGACGGCGTTTGAATTGGACCAATAATGTGTCACTGACAAAGTGAGTGAATGGGAATATCATAAAAATTCATTTGTTGAGGTCTAAATGTGATGTGCAGGAGGCGTTACATCAAAAGCAATCATACTTTTATAGTTGAATATGTGTTTGTATCAAATATATATTTCATTAAATATATTTCCTCTATTTTTACACAAATAATACTTATACATTTAAACATAAAGCTTTCAGTCAGCTTTCTTCAGGTCAACTCAGCTTAAAATTTCAAACCAAAAAAAGAGGAATCATTAAGTTGAATAATAATCTCATGAACTGAGGTCACAGGGTTCAGTGTGTTGTGGGATTAGTGGGGAGATTAAACAGCTCCTCTATAAAGGCACATCTTAATTATTGATAGCAATAAATATCAGCTAAATTCAAACTTTACCAAGCATTGTAAACTGAGTGAAAATTCATGCTTCATATGTGAAATAAGTAGTATTTTAATCCAAGCGTTTCAGCTCTTGATGGGTTTGGAAATGAGATTCTGCTGACATGTATAATCCACTTCTATAATGACTTCTCTGTAAAAGAGATTTTCTGAGCCCACCGGGGTTTGCTAAGTAACCGTTAGAGAGCAATGCCTACAAAGCGTTAACGCAGCTACTTACTATAAATACACGTCGTCTGCTGAGCAGGAAATGTCACAGCTCTGCTCCACACAGGAAACAGACATTTTTCTGTCTTCACAGGTGAAGACTTTGGGTCTGAGCCGGTTTACAGCAGAAGCTCAGTAAGTGACCATTTTTAGAAAAGTACTTTGATGGTTCTATGCTGAAGAGACATCTGTGAACAACCACAAATTTAAATCCCTGATGCAGAATCACTAATCATGGAAATCCCATTATGGAGTCTTGTACAAAGCAGAAGACTTTAAGTCCAGTGCATCATCACTGATAGCAGCGTGGTGAGTCTCATCGTGAATTCATTCTAGCAATAAGCATTAACAACCCATCTACGAGCCATAACCACACGACTGGAGTGTGCAGGAGTGGTTCATACTGGGAACATGTTTGTACCTGAGAAAAGTTTATAAATGTTTTCTATTTTTCTTCTCACAGTGGTGTTTAACTCTGCCACCCAGCTGAACCACTGGCTCGACTGCAGGTACCTCCTCCACCTGGAAGTTGCAGCTCAAAGCTCATCATGAGGAAAACTGGGGAGACACCTGCGGTTGTGAGGTGAGTTAGTTGCTCCATAATCCAGCTGAGGACGTAAAAATGAAGCCACAGACGGGAAAACGTCCCCCTGATGTTGGTTGTAAATGTTTCTTGGCCTGGAATGTTGAAAACACAAACAACCGTAATTTTGTCCCGTATCCATAGTGACAGCCCTGGGACACCCATCTGGCAAATACAGACATAAGGAAATCTGTGTCTTAAGTGAGCTGTGACAGATCCTGTGGGACAATCACATCTGGACACTGAGGATGGAGGTGAGACCAACACAAGGACACGGATGTTGTCGTACACCAGAGTTCCTCACAGAGCTTCTCCTGGATCTGGTCCCTGCTCTGAGTGGAGGTACCACTGCACAAACACCTGCAGTGGAGGCATCACAAGTCACCATCATACAGGGGCAGGAAGCACAGGTAGGACATCATCTCCAGGAATGAGGAAAGTTGACATCATCAGCACTTTGAGCTGCTTTGTGTATGAAATGTGCTTTACAGCTAAACTTTTCTTTCTTTGCCTAATAAAGAGCTGGTGGTGAACACAGAGAGGCAGCCAGGACCACTGTGGAAGATAAAGACCTGAAGTGTTCTGGTCCATTACAAATAGACAAGGCTATTTTGCCCACCATGCCAATTTTATAGTTGCCATAGCGATATAAATCCTGTGTATCATGTGCAAGTGTCGTGTGTTGTTTGAGGTGCTGCACAGTGGGAAAGTTCAGAAATGACTGGGAAGCCTCAGCGACCAGATGCAGACACTCACCACCACCTCCACTTACGTTGCTGGTCCACATGTAATTTAGGTTTTAGGTCTGAGGGGAACAGGAACGAGAAGGAGGATGATGTTTTTCAGGAACGTAGCAGTCTGAACAAAAAAACTCTGGTGAAGTGATTGGATTTCCTAAATTCTGACGCTGCCGCCACCGATGCAGCAATGAGGACTGCAGGTCAGATAAGAATAGGAGCCATAATTACCTGCAGCCTTGAATGCAGGTGTGAACTGTAGTTTGGTGAAACCTGCTTCCTTACTGGATGTCTCAGGATCAGGCAGGACTGAAGCAGACTCTACTACCTCGTGTCAGCAGCAGCATGGGTGGAGGGACTGCTGGGAAGCTCGCTCAGCTGCAGATCAGGAATGTTACTTCTTTTGTTTGTTCTTTTCTTTTATAAAATCTATTATTGTTATTAGTATTTGTTTGCTTCTGTCAGAGTCAAGTTGTCAGAACATTAAACGTTTCTTCCAAACCTTCTTGATATTTGTTTGTTTGTCCAGTTGGTCTTTTATCATTTAATCTCCTAAAGCCTGAAACTGAAACAGCTTCAGATCAGAAACATAAAGATGAAGCCGTTTTTGGTTTTAGCAGAATCAGTTTATCACCACCAGCATGTTCCTGATGTTACTGTAATATTCATATTAAACTTTCCAGTCCGTCACATCATCATTAATGAACGTATTATTTGTCCGTAGACTGATCCGGTTTAGAGTCGGCCTTCAGGCTCTGACATGGACCAAAGTGCAGGTTTGGGGGTCTAGGTCTTCAGGGGACCTCTGACAGTTGTTAAACCTGACTCATTATAAATTTCTCAAAATGTTGCAGTAGCAGTGCAGAACCCTCCAGAAGGGTCCAGTGGATCTGAAATTAAATCACAGCAGGAGAGATCCCCAGAGAGGCTCATTCTAGCGACCACATGATGCACTAAGCAAAGGTTTCTAGTCTGGAGTCAAGGAGTCGCAGCGGAGAGTAAATATGCACATCCTCGAAGCTCCCAGGTATATTATGTAACCCAGCAACTCAGGACGCCTTTGAGTCATACTGAAAGCACATCCATGTTCACAAACACACAAGGAAACATATCTCAGGCTTTCAGGCCACTGACCATCCATTCTCTCAGTGCAGCACCATGCAGCTTCACTCTTCAGTGCTCCTGGTCAGCTGCTTTGTGATCATAAAGTACTCCATACATAATGTGCACTTTGTGTTACAAGGCCAGAGCCCACATTTGGTCTGTGGAGAGCCATTTGCATCTGGTCGACTGCTTCACAGAGCTCCTTCTCTTCTGCAGTTATTCGTGTCTTTTAGCCCGCTGTCATTTATTTCATTCCAGACTTCGCTTCCTGACGTATTCCTCAGAGACTTATGTCTTCTTATGAGGATGAGCTATTGTGTTAAGATGCAGATGTGTTTGAGGCTCCTCGTGATTTTATATTGTTCATGAGATTCAAGAAAAAAATCTGCTGAGCACAGGAAGGAAAATTGTCTGTGGAAACAAATGAGGGTCTGTTGTGGCTGGAGCACCAATATAAAGCCCCTTCACATCCAGAGTCAAGACAAAGCCAGATAAAGCAAAGAAGAGACCGTGGCAGCAAGTAGGCATGCAACAGCCCTCTTTGGAGGAAATGTTTTTAATGCATTACACTCCCTGCGCCTGAGGGTCCTAAAGTCATGGAAATAAATAAAGAGAAAGCTCCTGGGCTGCGTTCATGTGGAGATTTACTTGCTGAGCTGCTCGTGTGTCCAGAAATGGTAACTTTCAACATGAAAAGATTGCTTCCCACGACTGCCGCTGATAAAACGTTATCACTGTCAGGAAGCTGTGAAATCAGAGCAGGAAATATTAAACTGGTTATTTTTGCTGATGGGATTTTCTCACAGTTGTGAGCATGTGAGCAAAGGTTAAAAAGTAGATTCTGAGACATCAAAGCAACTTCACAAAAGGAGCATTAATTTTACACACAAATCTTCTTAATTTTAGTCAGTCAGATTGTAACTAGCTCCTCCTTCTTTCATCATTTAGTATTGCTGACTGTCTGGCTAATTATTCCTGATTTGTGTTCATGAAAACGTTGGATTCAGTGTTTTTTGACCCACATTCATGTTTCAAAACCAGAACTACTCAACATTTAGTGCAGACTGAAAGCAACCCCAAATGATTAATGAGCCGCTGATTTTATGTGATATTAAACTTTTAAGCTATTAGTTTTTTGTTTTTTTCCATCTGATCACTAAATTTAATCAGCGAGTTCCACGTCTGAGAGGCCAGAATGTACAACCTCGGGCTGTACTGTAAACTCGACCATCTCCATCAGCAGGCCACAGTGGTTTAAAAAATGCAGCTATAACTTAATCAAAAATCTTGCTATGATATGATTATATAACCTCCTCAGAGGAGAACGTTCAAAAGTAGAACAGCCGGTATTTTTAAAAACAGATAAAGTATGGTCGCCCCAGGGAACGCCATCATGATTAGATTTAAATACCAGATCCATCAGATGGTGTTAAAATACTGCCAACAGAATGTGGAGCCTGTTGAGCCACAGGTTCATTTCATTCATTTCTACAGCATCTTTTGAAGGTCCAGACTGGCTATATACGTGCTAAATTTAGCACGTATATATATATATAACCACTTGCTATTGGACCACAACGTCATCTCCACATGTGGTCTGTCTGATCCAACTACACTGTTGACAGGAAACCATCCGAGAGGCTGAAGAAAGCGTTGAGAGTTTATGAGTGAGAGTAAAACTCTGCTCCTGTAGTTTTCACAACAACTAAAACTGACCACTTCAGCTGATTCTTCCAGTTAAAGTTTGGAGTAAAAAGAACAAAAAGAACAGAGTCATCGATCCACTTGAGAAAATAATCTAGTGTTTTGTTTTTTTTTCAGATTTGCAAGTAGCTATTTGGTTTAGATGTTTGATATAGTAATGACCTGCATGTTTAAATCTCATACATCTTTCAAAGATGTGGATATTAGTCAAACAGAAATGCCTCTCAGCCTCCCTCTGGAATGTGGCCTCGAAAGAAAACGAGAACAGCGCATAATGTCTGAGTCTGAAGCTGGAGAAACTCTATCGGTGGGAAGGTAGCAGGACAAACAAAGATGTGATGCAGAGTAAGGTTTCAGGTTTCCAGGGAAATATCTTCTGAGTCTCACTTCTCTGAAAGAGCAGGGGACAGAGGAAGTTTTCAAGCCCGATGCTTCTTAATATACAAGAAGACAGATATCGACAAATTCCTCTGAAGCCTGAAAAACATAAACAGAAGGAGAAACAGAGTCTCCAGAAAAGCAAACACTGTTCCTTCTCAATCAAAACATCTGATTTATAGTCAGCCAGAGCCACATCAGTAGCCAGAAGTTCAAAGTGCCTCCAATAAGAGAGACAGAGAAGGGTGTTTGCATTCTGCAGCTGACCAGATCAATGATGGTATTAATGGAGCTAATTTTAAATGGACGGTGCGGATCATTACTTCCTGCTCTCAATCCTCCTTCCTCCTGTCTGCATAGAAACTAATGTGGGTAATGTGTTTTCTTCACTAATGACAGTCACGCAGACAGAGGACATCGCAGGGTTAAAGGCACGGACGACAGGTCATCTGGGACAGCAGCCCAGCGCGCAGAGATGTTATCTACAGCAGCTGCTGAAAGCATGTCCATGGCGTCCACCGTCCTGACCTTCCCTCACTGACAATGTGCTGACCAGCTTACCTGCCCTGAAACAACATTTCATTACTCTGTGGTTTAGACAGAATGAACATCTAGAAACACGCTCACTGGACCATTTTTATGTTCTTTTTTTTAGACGATTCTCTGAAACCCCAGAGATGGTTGTGGTGAAAATCCCAGTAGATTAACAGCTGCTGAAACACTCAGACCAGCACGTTTGGTACCAACAACCATGTCACCATCAAAGTCATTTGAATCTCCTTTCTCCCACATTCTGATGCTGGATTTGAATTTCAGGTCCCCTTGACCACATCCAGATACCTAAATCCTCTGAGCTGCTGCCATGTGATTGGCTGATTAAAGATTTGTTTCAACAAACATCTGAACCAGTGAACCTGATGAAGAAACTGGTGAGATGCACCCTCATCTTGTTTAATAAACTTGCATTTTAAGTAGGTTTTTGTCTTTGTGCTCCTAAGGTCATCTGAAGGTCAAAGCTGTTTATTCTGAACCCCAGTAAACTTGACATTTTGGTAAATTGTATCCGACATCAGCCGTCAGTCATGCACCTTCAGCTGACCTCGAGTGTGAGCTCAGTTTCAGTTTGTGTGATATCCTTTCATGAGAATTTTAGCAGCGTGAGTGCAGAGACCACCTGAGACTCCAGTTTGAAATGGGACCAGAAACAGGGAGTCTCCTGGGAGTTTCCTCAGGACCATGAACTTGTGACCCGAGTAGCAGAGGAGAATAAAACTGGAGCAGAGCAGTTTATTGCAGATGTGTCAGGGTGAGGATGTGAGTCAGCGGAGCTCTATGATGCCCTTTTCTTTTCTTTTTTTCTTGCTTACGTCATTATTTAAAAAAAACAAAACAAAACAACGAATAAAAAAAAACATGTTTGATTTATACTTCTGGTCAATGAATCATTTACTCGTGTTTTTGGGACGAAGCATCTATGAGGTTCCTCTACGTGAACACAGTGAAAGGAATTTTGTTTACGGTGCCTAAAACTTCAGCAGCATTGTTTGTTCTGTCAAACAGCATCCGTGCTGATTTCTATGAATAAAAAATGAAAAAGCAGTTTCTAAAAACTGCTGTGACTTTTCCCAGAACTATCTTGAGTCACGATCAGAAACCTTCAAAGGAAGCTGATTAGTCTGAAACGAAGTTTGTTTTGTTTCTCTACCATGATGTCAAATCTTATAGTTTAATCACATTCAGTTGGTAAAATTTCTTCATTTCCTGCTGCTCTCTTTCTTTTCCGGCTCATGTGTGATGGACCAGCGACTTGTTCAGGGTTTATATCACATTTAGTTCAGTTACAGTTGTGATGGTCGTCCATGTTTACTGGACAAATCAGTCTCGGAAGCTCGTTTTTATTCATTTATTTATTTATTCTCTTTTTTGTGTCTGCATATATGCTGTGGTTTAGTGTCAAGATTGACAAAAAACTTTTAACTTTTATATGTAGTTTGATCTTGCAGTGATTTCCTAGTGCAAAGGTGAGAGTGTGGGTGAAAGTGTCCTTCAGCCCTCTTGACAGTCTAATCTAACAAATTTTATTTGAACATGATTCT
>JBAMYA010000013.1:4142040-4154121 GCA_037176975.1 Arrhamphus sclerolepis
GTGATCCTCAGTCATCTGGAAACCTTCGAGTAAACTAATAATGTGGTGAATCCAGCTGAGGAAGCAGCTGCTGGGAAACGCTTATTTTGTGTTTTATTGCTGCGCAAAAACAGCAACATTTTCTTGGGTTTATAAAGCAGCGTTGGTGTGAAGCTACAACCAGCAACCTTCATGACACCGTTGATGTGAGTCAATTTAATCAACCTAATGATGTTTTTCAGAATCTGAACTATGCGACATGCTCATGGATTAAGATACATTCATTATATTCATGTCTCATGTTCCAAACATGTTTTAAAAGCATCTGAATATCGTGAAAATAAGATTTGTACCAGTGTAAAGTCTGAGAGTGACGAGCAATATTTAAGAGCACTCCTCATTTTGAAGAATGTCAAAAGATTTTGTTCTGCTCGCAGTTTAAGCACAAATCTGCTCACGTTTCATGAATTTGTCTTCTTATTTCATTCCGTGAACATCTACCTCATGTCTCTGTGAGTTATTGTGACCTCTTAATACAAGTCAAATCCAAAACTTCGCTTAAACAGTTGTCCTCCTCCACTGACACCCACCTGTCCCCTTTAAAGAAGTACGTCTTTGCTACGTCCTCCCACCACACAGCGGTCTCAATGCTCTGGTTCGGCATGCCGTAGCCAAACTGGGTGATGTTCTGCGGGTATCCAGGCTGCAACGCCGTGTCCTTAAATACCCAGAACTGCCTCCCTGCACACCAGGAAAAAACACAAACATTTACTACTGTTATAATGTTGCTGAAATATGAAAACCATGAGATCAGTTCCATCTTTTCAATGTTCCACTGCTTGCATTTCTCATTTTTCCCCTCCTTGCCCTCCTTCCTGTGGAGTAATTAGATTAAACAAAGTGTTTTTGACACAGTGTGACCCCAGGAAATGCATTTCTCCACCAGAGGTGGAGGTTTGGGGTGGACCAGGAACAAGCATGTGTGGGGGAGGTGTGTGCTGCAGAAGAAAAAGATGAAGGCAGGGCACACTCTTTTCATTATAGAGACTATAAATATGATAATATCACCAAATAAAGAGTCTTTTTAGCACGTAAAGATGGAAATCTTAAAAGTAAACCCGGTTAGTCATTGTAAAGAGAAGAAAATGCATGAATTGGAGATATCACAATATGTTTATGATATAAACCACTTTCAGTAAGAAAACATACTATCATATATTCAAATAGGAAGAATCTTGATGCTGTTTGCAGAAATAAGTTTGGCTTTTACTCCCTGGTGTCTAACTAAAGAAGAAACATCTGCAAGCTCAGCTTCAAGATGATCTGAACACTTTTCTTTAACGAATGCATGAACTGGGTGGTATTAAAGGCAGACATGATGCCAGCAAAAACACACATTTTTAGAAAGAATGGTCACAAAACTGTCACTGAACATGAAACGAGCAGAGAGAAAAGGAAGGAACAGTAGGACAAGGTGTTGGTTGAACGTTAAGTAGGAAGTAGAGACCTGCATGGCCTCTTCTTTGAGAGGAAATTCCTGTCATTTCATGTCTCACTCTTACACTTCTCCACTCACTCTGAGTCAGGTTTCCTCTGGCCCTGACACACAAGCTAACACACACCACACCCTGAGATTAAAACTGCCACTAACACTGCTCTCAACGCTAAAGCATCCTTTCACTCTCTTACTATCCCACATAAAATGGGATTCTCCATTAAGTTTTCACTTGTAAATTGGACTCGACTTGAATGAGCCTCCACATTAAAGTGCAGCTTCATCTTCAGAGTGGTGACGCCTGCTTTGATGCAGCGGCGGCGCCTGCGTCTGCAAGCGCCCACTGATCCAGCGCTTGCCCTCAACGTTCTCTGAAAAATCGGATTCTCAGGCCACACACAAACAGAGACAAGAGAACAAACCACACATGTGCGATCCATTGTGGTAAAGTTCCTTCACAGATTACTTGAAAGTGCAGATGCAGATGATATATGTAACGCGTTTCAAAACATATTTTTGTACATCCCTGTGACACAAATTGAAGGCGTTTTCATACTCTGACCTGCGCCACATAGTTCATGGAAATTGTTGGCCTGTCAGACTTTGACTTCTTCCATATGTTAAAACTATGTTCATGGGGTTTTGATAGGACGGCCGTTCACTAACCTTTTAACTCAGCTGCATTCAATTTCCTGCCTTTTTCTCTGAGTGAAACCATCCAATATTAGGGGAGGAAAAATAATAAGAAAAGGATAGGCTTGCCTTGGGATTGACAAATCAGTAATTTATGGGTGCTCATCACTCTTGTGGTTCTCAGTCACATCTACTGCTCCCACATAATGACTGGTTTCAAACGGGTGAGATGGTGACAACAAAGAAGGCTGAACTGGGAGCTTTAAGACGAAGCCTCTGCTGCTACGTGTTCGCTCAAAGGGAGAGCGAAGCGCTCTGAGATCACACGTTGATATATTCTACATCTACATTCAGAACAAACTCTACAGTGAAACAAAACCACTGTCACTGCTCCTTATTCAACAAGATCACCTTCAAAATAAAAGACTGACTTTCTGTCTGCTCGCATTAGCTTTAATCTTTCAGATGCATCTGCACATGCAGACTACACTAAACCCCTCTTACATCATTCATGTTGACATACAATCATGGGAACGAAAAACAGCTGAAAATGCAGTTTTAGATGAGACGGGAGGTGAACTACCTGCTTTTTAAATCCACTGATGACTATGTCAAGAAATATCAAGTACCCTGAGTAGTAAATGTGGCTTCTTTTTTCAATTATCATTTTACACCACAATTGTTGGAAAAAAATATACCAGAAATGCTAAAAGCAGTTTACAAAATATCTTTAATCACCTGCATGATATAAATGAAGGAAGCAGCTCTGACTATCTTAAACAAAAGCTTCAATCAAACTTTGATTGGATCCTGCAAAGTAAGAAAAAGAATATAGCCTGTTATCCTGCAAAAGCATGGATTTAATTTAATTCAATTCATTAAATTTCAATTCATAATGCAACTAATATCTTTGTGATTTAGGCTGATTAAGTAGCTCTGCATATAAAGAGTAAAGCTTCACAATATGTCTGTGCTCTGCTCTGACTGGTGGTCAGAATGATTAACCAACTGTACACCGTCTACACCTGGACACGGACTTCTCCGGAATAATGGGAACATTCTAAAAATTGGCTCTGGACTTTATTGTAGGAAGGAACAGAACATGCTGAATCTACTTCCAACATTCATGAGGGCTGTCTGCTTTCTGAGCGGCTCTGGGATGCCTTAAGTACACTAAACTAATCAGTATCTGAGCCATGACCTCAGTGAAAAACTAGATTCTACTCTCCATTGTGCAGTTATTTTTGAAAAAAACCAAAAGAACTGTTTGAGGATTCAAAGCAGCTGGTTAGGGAAGGGCCTACTGTGCTGCATTCTGTTTTCTGACCAACTTTCTTCCCATTTTTTTTCCCTTCCTAACGGGGACAGACAGAATAAAGCCTTCTGGGAAATCAGCAGTGCAAGTTCAAATGAGAAATGACATTGTGTTAGTATGAATTTTCTAAATCTACCCAGTCCGGGTGGTACGCAGTAGAGCGGAGGACAAGGCAGGGAAATCAAACTTGCGGGGCTCGATCAGTAGTCTGCGATTCCAGGAAACGTTTGGTGTTGAAGATAGAAACAGCTTTAAGAGAGGATTTGTAGTTTTGATCCCAGCAGACTTTCATAGCTTAACTACGTCTCCTAGCATCACCGCCCTTATCTCTCTGCCTGTCTCCCACTCTTCCTTTCCTCTGAAATGTATGCAAATACGAAACATCCACGTTTGACTTTTTTTTTTTTTAAGTGGCCCTGTTGCATCAGAAATAATTGGCTTTAAAGTCATGTGTTTTGAGGCGAGCTTTGCACAGATTTGAATATGCATTTTCAGAAATCAGGCATCGTCAAAAACAGACGGTAAGCAGTGAAGCGTCCAGGAACTTGCAGCGACAGAGACCCGTAAGATGATGATTTATGCTAAATATATTAATACTAGTGGTGCAGCAACCTACACATTACTGAAAGTCAAAAATGCTGGATTCTGTTGGATTTTTCAACCAAGCAAAAGACTCCTTTAATCTTCCCCAGATTCATGCTGAACTCCTACAAAGATAAGATCAAGACAGCACTTTGAGCGAGCACAATAACATTCAACAATTACTGCGGATTTAAACCGCTTCTTTGCTACTAAATATAAACATAGAAAATGTGTGCAGAATATTAAAACAGCGTGAGCTTGGACCTTATAGAACAAGATAACAGGGCATCCATGTTAACAGAGCTCTATCTAAAGATTTCTGTGGCCGAACACCCCAGAGAGATAACATGCAACGTAAAGCAGGATTGTACACAATGTTTGCATTTAGCTTCAAGACCAAACGCTTGGATGCTCTGCTTGTGCTGGAGAAGAGCTGCAAACAACCACGCTGCCCGTCCAAAACTGAAGTCACACAGTCATATTTTGTTGGACTGCAATTAGCGTTAATTATGGCTGTGGTATCGTTTTGATAAACTTCTGCAGTGTCACAACATTTATTTCTGTCCAGAGTTGCATTTATTTTTCTCCAAGATCTTCTATTGATCTCCAAGATCTTCTCCAACACATCCCAAAGATCCTCAGTGGGGTTCAGGTCTGGGCTTTGTTGTAGGGTTCAGGTCTGGACTCTGTGGTGGTCAGTCCATGTGTGAAAATGATGTCTGGTGCTCCTTGAACCAGTCTTTCACTATCTGAGCCTGATCCGTCCTTCACTGTCATCTGGAACATGTCCATCAGGAAGAAAACATCCATTGATGGAAAAACCTGCTGGACCCAGACCTGAACCTGGACCTGACCAGCTGCAGCAACCCCAGATCATAGACTGCACCCACAGACCTGCATAGTAGACACTAGGCATGATGGGAGCATCACTTTATCCTCACTCTGGAACAGAGTAAATCTGGACTCATCAGACCACATGACCTTCTTCCATTGTTCTAAAGTGCCTAGAGATGACTTGTCGTAAAAAGGCGCTATATAAATAAATTGAACTAAATCAAATTGAAGAGAATCCAGTCTTCATGCTCTCAAGTAGATTGAAGCCGTTTTTTTCACTAGCTGTGTTTTTTTTACGAATTTATTTCACCAAACGTTTAAGTGATTGTTGATCACATGTCTTCCTGGAAGATGATGGTTCTCCACCATCCTTCCAGGTTTTAATAATGTGTTGGACAGTTCTGAACCCAGTTTTAGTAGTTCCAGAAATCACCTTAGATGTTTTCTTTGCTTGATACCAATAATTTGACCTTCTGAAACAGATGAACATCTTTTCCTCGACCACAGGATGTGTCTTCTGAACTGGTTGTTCAGAAATTGAGAAGCTGATCACTGCATCAGTTAGAGTTAAATAAAACATCATCATCCATGCAGTGATTATCCAACTGGAGGCTCTGACCTATTTGTTTAGTTAAACCCAGGTGGAGACGTTTTTTGGACAGGTAGTGTCTATGACAGCAGTGACGTTGCTGGTCAGAACATGGACTTACCTTTGAAGAAGACAAACTTTCCCTCGCTGTTCTCGTAGACTGCATCGATCTTCGGTGGCAGGCCCCTCCAGAAAACACTGATATGCATGGGGTATCCTGGCATCACGGCCTTATCTCTCACCCGCCAAAACCAGTGGTCCTGAAAGGGAACAAAGGAAATATCATGTTAGGAAACTGAAAAAAACAACAACAAAAAAAAACACATGTTGGAGCTTAGGACCCTTCTTTTTTATGACTAAATCTAAGATGGCAAACTTAGAGATAACAAATACAAAATTAATCAGGTCCAATAATGTGCTCACTACTGCCCCTTGTGACCGCAAGGCAGAAAATTGATCACTGCTTTGAGAAGGTTTAAGCTGCGGACTGTTTAGGTTTAATACATAAAAATAGTTGTCAGAAAGAGAGTTTTCAGAAGAAAATTTTGAAACTTGAAAATGAACGCTAACTCGAAGCACCAAAGCACCACTTATGTAACAAGTCAACATCTCACAGTTAAATGTCAACAACAGACATGGAGGAGAAGCCGTACGGCACTTAGGATTCACCAAACTGGAATTTTGCTGTAAATAAAATAAACATCTATGCATGCATGTTTCCATGCGACATCGGTGACCTCGTGCCAAATGTTTGTTTGGCCACAAAACAAAATTCGCTTCTGGTGATCAACTTCAGCCACTGCTTTGACAGCAGTGATGTCTCTCAGACAGATACACTTTCTCAGCTTGCCCCAGAACATGTCACTTCTCATGCAGGACTTAAGAACGCGCTGGGAAAACCATCAAGTATTGGGGGCAAAGTGATAGCCAGGAGCTGTATGAGAAGCCAAGAGTCTGACTTCCTTCGGGACTGAAACACGAGTGCATCCAAGTGGAAGGTGTGTCTTTTTGATGTTGGATGAAACTTGATGATAGAGGGAGCTGAGGGAGGCCCAGCTGTGAAAGCCATTAGGACCGGCAAGGTATCCCACCCTTTGGCAATAAAAAGCCGACTGCACCTCTTGAATGCACTCAGTGATCGCGCCAAAGAAGCCTGACCCCGTAGAGAGAAACACTGAGATGCAGCGACGGGAGGCAACTCATCATCACAATCTGCTTCATTCACAGCACAGCTAAATAAACAGATCGTTTATCAAGCACTCTCGTCGCTGCCCTCCTTCTTTTAATCCAATTGTTTCACTGGGACTACACTCTCATCAAACTCTTTATTTCCCCTCGTCTAACATTCCTCTCCCTATGTCGCTCTATACCTGCTGCCTCCACGGATTCCAATTGTTCAGCATTTTCCTCCTTTGCACGGCCTGTCTAGTAATTGGAAACAGATCAAACTGTGAAATCTGACCCATTTGAATCCGTTTGACTTCAGAAAAAACAATGTTCTGTCTGTTCCACTCCCATTCTGAAAATAAAGCTCAGATGAGCAGACTTCACTTGTAGAAAATTTCAGCAGGCACTTTCCAGAATTACAGAAACGTGCACAATAACACAAAAACGTTCAGATTCAGTAGACATTGGAAATATAAAGCGAATGGTTCATGTTTTCTGCTTTGAGATGAAGGGCAGTGAAGGGTTTTCACAGGATAAAACTGTGGTACCACATGCCCTCAACAGGAACTGGACTACTCTGTGGCATGAGTGGACTGTCTATACATGTCAGGAAAAGCCTCTGAAGACCACGCCTCCAATGGCTTCACCGCGTGTTTGGTAAAAAAATGTAATTCTGCAAATGCACAAATTGCTTTTAAGATTTGTCAGCTAAGCAAAGCACTTTTAAGAATTTAAATGCTACCATGCCAGTGACATTGGCAGATTTATTATTTTTTTGCTTAATATAAGACGGTTTGACTAGATTTAGAAACAATATCCTAAAAATCCAAACTCTAGAAAAATGATCTTATACTAAGCGAGTTAAAAACGTCTGCCAGGGGCGGAAGAAAAAACATGCTAGGCTAGAATTCCTGAAGTTAAAAGACTATTTTTGTTGAATCCAGGCTTTTGTTTTACTTTCTTAGAAATGAGTTTTTGCACTGACTCTGTTTCTTATGATCACTGAGGTTGTGTTTTAGGTAGAACTGTAAGTGAATGAACCCCTAAGAGGGATTTTCTCAGGAAGTTTCACTGCTGGTATGAAACAGGACTCATGGTGTTTACCTTTTCTTCTCTTGACAATTAATATTCCAGATTTCCCAAACAGCTGTAAGGGAGCTTCATCTGAGAAATGAACCAGTCTGGTTTTTGTATTTCCAGTAGAAGTTAAGTCTGTCCTGGATGTTCTTCTTTTGAAGACTGGCTTCTTTGCTGCCCTTCTTAACGCCTGACTGTTGTCAGTCACTGAATCCTCACGAGTAAAACAGTCCTGACACTTGCTGGACACTCCTGGATGTCTCGGTCTTTGAAGTTATTGATAATGTGTGTGTTTTTCTTTTGTTTTTTTTTCTTTTTTCAAAGTTTTAGAAGCAGTTTCCTCGGATGTGACATCATGTTGATGCAATGCAATTATAGCTGCAAGTGTTCCTTTGGAGCTAACATCTATAACTCTAGAAGATAATGCCATCTCGATTACCTTCCTTCTTTAACAACCTCACTGCTCTTATTATTAAATCACAGAGACAGAAGTGCTTCAGCTGGCCTATCCTTGTTAACAGTGAAAAACTGTTTCAATCTGTAATACTGAAACTTTCACTCACAACCCTTCACAAACTGAACATTCTGGTCTCAATTGACAAGTTTCCAAAACTCTTCATAATCACATCTGTACAGAAACGTCTATCTGACAAGAATTTCAACTAAACTGTTCCTATTGGAACTGTAAATCTGCATAAACAGCCCTGCTAGAAATAAGCCTAATATGCATACATCTAGTTCAAATTATCTTATATTGAGCAAACGACAAAATGAAGTAAGAAAAATTTACTTTGCTAGAAATCTTCAAATTAGAAACATTTCTTTTAGTTTTGTCAGCCAGGGGTGTGCGTGCCAAGGACCACGATTTTGGCTGCTACCCAAAACACAACTGCACTGGACCGTACAGACCCTACTGCAGGTGATGGGCCCACTGGAGAGAGATTGACAGGTGGACTGATGTCTGTTTCCATCCCAGTCTGTTGTGGTGAAGAGAGAGCTGAGACTCTGTTCACCAGTGAATTTGTGTTCCCACCGTCATGAATTGTGGGTAGTGACCTAAAGAATGAGACTGTAGATACAACCGGCTGACATCCATGTCCTCCGTACGGTGGCTGGACTCTCAGAGTCAGGAGGAGAGGTTCAGTCATCTGGGACAGACTCACAGTAGAGTCGCTGCTCGTCCACATCTGGATGTGGATGTCTCCTGGACACTTCCCAGGTGAGGTGCTTCAGCCATGTCCAACTGGGAGAAGACCATGAGGCAGATCCAGGACACACTGGAGAGGTTATCTCTCAGCTGATCTGGGAACACCTTGGTGTCCTCCCAGAACAGCTGGAGGAGATGGATGGGGAGAGGGAGGGGGCCTTTCTGCTCAGGCTGCTGCCCCTGCGAACCATCCATCCATCATCTATACCTGCCATGTCCTGTGCAGGGTCACGGGGGTCTGCTGGAGCCTATCCCAGCTCACTGTGGTCGAAAGGCAGGGGTCCACCCTGGACTCTGGATAAACCAAAGTTTATGATGTATGGATGGATATTTCTTTTAGTAGCCCTCTTTTAGTCTCTAAAATAAGACTGGATTTCTTGGATAAAAACAAAAAGAAAAAAAATTTGACTTTTTTTTCCATTTAAACAAAAGAACAAGATACATTTACTTTAAACAAGGCTTTTTTTTTTCTTAGAAGTCAGTTTTTGTAGTGGGGGACCAGTCACTAGCACTTTCTGATGACTGCAATGCAAAACTGAACCCAATTCAAGGTGTCCAGAAATGTCATTGATAATTAATTTAATCCTGAATAAAACTGCTCATGAAAACACATCTGTTTCTGTTTTATCAGACTAACTGGTCACAACACTGTTGTCGTTACTGGTAGTTCAATTTGTTAAATGTTAGCTTGTTGTTTGGTGCGATGTGAAACTTTCAGTATAAAGTTTTGTTAAATACCCACAAATAGAACTGAAGAGTTATGGACTGAAATAATGCCGGTTAAACCATGATGCATCCATGCTGCTTTATAAACATAACTTAGGGAAGCAAAAAGCAAAAACAACAATTCGCACTTCACACTTCAGGTAAACGTCATAAACCTTTTAAATTTTCAAGAGCTATTAAATTATTTATTGGAAATAATAATGACATGGAGCCTCATGCATGGTTAAGAACTCAAAAATCTCTGACAAAGCCAAGATGCTCAGATATTTTAATAAGCGTTTTGCTGCATCTGGTTCTTTGTTTCAGTCTGAATACTGCACGAGGACTCTACCGTTGCTCAGACAATCCCTCTGAGTCACATAATAAGTTTTAATTGAGTCACAGCTTCAGAGGCGCACAAAGCTTTCAAACTCAAAGACAGCAGAAAAACAGTTGAGATAATCTGCAGCTGGACTTTTTAAAGCTGCCCTCTGATCTTACTGCACCACCTGAGACACACTTTTAATCTCTCATTGCTCTCTAATGAAGTTTCTTTTACTGTGATCTGCTTCTTTACTCTTTTGTTTAAATTGGTTGACTCTGCAGACATAAACAACGATAAACCCATCTCAAACTTAATAATGGACAGCTTAAACTGTTGTACCTAAAATCATTATCTTATGGCCCTGAAATATGGGACAGTTACAGCAACCTTCAAGGTAATAAATGATTTCATTCAACTTTTAGACAGCAAGGAACACTGAAACTCTTTTACTGATCTTTGTTACTCTTTCTAAAGAGGATCATGAAATATAGAAGCAAGCATTTACCTGAATTATACTTTTATCTGAACATACAACATAGCAGGTATGAGGGTGTACAGCTACAGAGGAACCAAGGGCGCTCCTCAGTGATTGGTCCTGGTGTCTTGATGTGTGTATATACATATATATGATACATATACATATACATATGACTTGATGAGGCAGTGATCTACATCTCTGTCTGTATTTTTCCTGCCTTTCCGACAGCTCGTGATGTTCTGATGCTTTCAACGCAACCTTGTGAATGATTGTAATTATTTCTCATCTTTGAAATATTTAATTTATTGACTATATACAGTTCAAACTTCGTGCTTCATTGCACATAGTTTAAAATCAAAGATATGTACTCTTATCAAAAAGTATTCCAGTTTTAATAGTTGATCATATTTGCTGCAAAAACCTCCTCAGAGATCGATGACGGCACAAAAATAAAAGGCTACTAAAATAAACCCTCATTGATCGTAGTGGAGTCTATAATATTAATATGTGTGGATTTGCGTATTTGTGTTCTTTTGAATATGCCGAAAGCTTTCTAGGCAGCCTGGAACAAAACCTCTCTAACCCCGCGTAAATATCCCCATGATGACTATAAAAAATGACGTCTTACTTTGCAGCTGACAGACTAACAATCATTGGTTCTACTTTTCAATTTGCAGCTGCTGCTTTCCGTCGCTGTTTATTCTCAAAAGGCAGCTTTACAGTTCATCCATGTGGCAACATTTTTAATCCAATAAACGTCAACATAACACGGGACTTTGTCCGTGAACTTTAGCCAGATAAGCAACTGTCTTTCCTCAACATCAGAGTGTACAGAGTGTCTATCAAGTGAGGTTGAGGTGACAAGTGCAGGAGATTATGTTATAATTAAAACCATACCTAACTAATACCTGAGTCAGTCAGGGTTTTTGTCTGTAATTTTATGCTTTAAAACATGAAGAGTAAACCACCTGAGCATGAATTGATATTTAGACTTCCGCATTAAACTTAATTTTTCTAAAGGTTCTTAGCAGACCTGAAAGAGAATCTCTATCTAAGCTGATGAACTTGATACTGAAGTAGCTTTTCCCCTCCTGATATCCAACTCCATCACGTCATAAAAGTCCACTGGGACATCCTACTAGTACTGGAATCTCTCTTTCTTCCTTGCATCACTAACAGAGAAAAAGACAAAGAAGAGTGGACAGTTTAAACTCTGCATGGCCTCTGAGCTCTCATTAACAGAAGTGCCACTCAAAGCGTGTCTCAAACATCAAACGTCCTGAGCAGGAAGGTACTCTCCGTCCTCCCAGAGTCCCCTGTTCTATATTTGTTCACATTAAAGAAAGAGGTCTCTCTCAGCGAGCAACAAGAATGTGACTGATTATTTCATTATACACTAACGACAGGCTAATGATTAAAGATGCACTGATTGTAATTTCCTTTTTAGATTCAGAGTTTTGAGGAATACTGCAAAAATACAGAAACAGTAGCTCATTACTTGGAATACACATCTCTCTGTTGGTTGGACGTTCCATTTAAAAAAAAAAAGTACATACATTTATATATATATGTATATATATCTCTCTATATATATATACGTATATATGTATATACGTGCACACACATATACACACACATATATATTCGTATATTAAAGCTTGTATGTTGGGGGGATGGTTGACCTAAATCCTCCAA
>JBAMYA010000013.1:4158140-4184297 GCA_037176975.1 Arrhamphus sclerolepis
ATGTCATTCACAGACTGAGAAGTGGCTTACTCTAAATGGGCTAGAAAATCACCATTATACTTACTATTACTGGTGGTCCTAATGATGTGAAGACAGTGGGCTTCTATCTGTATTTACATAAGTTCTGGAACAAATCCCCTCTCTCCGTCAGACTTTCCCTTCGTTCTTGTGAGGAACTTTGGGAAAAGTGAGTGTGCAAACATTCAAATACAAACTGCAGGTGCTGCAACTGGTTTGCAGAAATTTGCTGGTCTAGATTCCAAACTTGTTGGCTGGTTTTCAGCGTGTTAAACATTTCATTTTAGTCTTATTGATATGGTCACTAAAACCTACTTTACAACTACTATACTAAAACTGTACTCAGACAGGCTAACAGTAATTTAATATATAGCGTTTAAATAGATGTATGTCAATACACAGATGAAGGGTTCAAACAAAATCGACACTAATATCTGAAAAAGCTCTCTAAAAAAGAAGAACGTTCCTCTGAGTGAAAAAAAAATCATCCAGAGAGAAGCACCTGCCCATCAGCTTGTGGTTGCTGAAAGCACCAAGCTGAATCTAAAACTTCTTAAATTCAGAAAGCTGGGTGATTGCTCAACATCCTTTTCACCCTGAAAATTGCTCTGAGCGCTGCACAAATCCCATGATCCTCATCACTCCATCAGACCAGGCTGCTGCTCTGAGAGCAACGGAGGCGAAGCTCATCCAGAGGAAACGCTGAGTCTACTTGGACTATCGTGGCAAACAGTTATATTTACCTGAATGAAAGAAGTAATGTGAGATTTTGGCTACATTTTGGGGTAAATGGCTCCACAGGTCACAGCTCTGGGTTAAAGCCAGTTTTTTTTTTTTTTGTTTTGGCGGGGGGGCACTGGTGTGAGTGAGGAGAGAGAGCATGGAGGGCTTTTTCCCAGTTGCACAAGCTTCTTATTTAACAGATGAATATGATCTATTTATATCCTCTAAAAACTAGTCACACTGGCATAAAGCAGAGGTGTTTCTTCTCCCTTCAGTGGAGAACACAGCACAGCTTTGTGTTAACTCAAGCTTTTTCTCGGCTCTCTGCAGCGTGTTGCCAAGGCCTTCTGCCCAGGAGCTTCCACCAAGGATAAAGATGTGGACTTTTTCTCCTCTTCTGGAGTGAAAACCAGAGAAGAAACAATGAATTTCACCGATCATGGTAGTGCTGCATACTGCTAAAAGTTCCACTTTATCCTCAAAAGGTCCCAAATCACCTGCAAAGAGCTCCCTCACGTGTAAAAGCCTCCTATTTAAGGCATTAGTTTTTAGTAAACCAAGCACGTCTCACAAGCTGGAACCACAACGTCAAACTTCCTCCTCCACAAATGCCAGCCAACCTTCCAACCCAAACACTTTATCACATCCAGGCGAGGTCTCTCCACATTATTCATATGCTTAACGTGAAGCACATTAGCAGAGAAGCTCACAACCTCTGTATATCCTAGTAATCCCCCAAATTCATTCATTTATCTCCTGTCAGCTGCAGCTCTCTCTCCACAGGCAGTCCTCAAACCTACAAGCCATTTATGTTGGTCTGAATTAAGTGATGAGTTGGTCTTTTGTTATGTTTATTAGCCAGTAAGTCAAACATTTTTGCCAGGTATGTCGAGCAGGAAAGACGTTTTGTTTTGTCCTGCATGATTGTTGAGCTGCTAAGAGATCCAGGCTGTGTGTAAAAGCAAAACAGCTCCAAGTTTCAAAATGCTTTTTTAAAAAAAACAACAAATCTGACAGTGGAAGAGACCAAAGAGTTTGTTTTGATATGAAAGATTCTTCATTTACCTTGAAGACAAACATCTCTCTTCTCAGTAAAGCCAACGTGTTGAAGCCTCCATCGCAGATGTTTGGTTTAGCGTTGGGGTGTGACGGTCTGTCTCCTGGGTAAAGCCTGGGGGCCCGCGTCTGCTTGTCTGGCTTACGGGGGTCTGACGGAGGATGGGAGCGAGGAAGGGGCGCCGTGGGCAGAGGCTTGGTGGGCTGGGGAGCCTTATCAGGGGGTCCTGGAGGAAGTCAGAGAAATAAATCTCACTTGTTGGGACACTTCCAATGTTGCTTTTAACACACAAACCACCTTTTTAATCAACCGTATGGAGGAAGTAGTTTACTGAATCTCATCTTCTATCTTCTGAATTTACTCTGAGAACCGCTCACACATGTGACACTTGTGGTGCAACTAATAAAAATGAGGATTTGGTGAATCTGAAATCCCTAAAATGTAGCAACAATACATTTGAGGAAAAATAGAAATACAAATTTAGAGCATTATAAAGTTTACCTCAATGACGATGGTATAAACTAGTCTTCATGTGTGAGATTTCAAAATATTGAAGTAATAACAAATGTCTAAAGCACAACTGCAACCTGAAGTGATGACTCAGAATTACTACACACAAGGTACAAAGAAGAAAACTGAAAAGGGTGAACACCAGAGGTTTTAATTCAGCAAACTGAGCTCATCAACTCATTGGCCAAAAACTGATAGGTAAAAAAAAAGTAGATTGTTTTTTGCTGAGTGTCATTTAACATTCTTGAACTACGAGAGAAAAAGTTTGATACGTTCGGGGCGAAAACAGAAGAGAGGTCACGGCAGCGCAAACAAGTGGGTTGTGTGTATGAATGACTGAGCAAATGATGACGCGTGAAAATCACTCTGTAACTGTGAGGATGTGAGCTGCTATGTGCTGATTGGGGTCAGCAGGTTCAGGAATAGATGAGCACCATGTGAAGGATGCTAATGTGACAAACAATCTTGCCTCTAGTCCTGAAACCTACTAACAACTTCTGGCAACGCTGACCTTGAAAGCTGCTGCAGACTTTCAGAAGTCAGGCAGGACTGATGGAATAACTCAACAATCTTTATATTGGTGAAGACGTAGACTTGTGAAGGGCTTCATTTACAGAGAGCAATCAAACAAAGAGGTAAAGCATTAATCTAGTTGACAAACCAGCCAATAGCAGGATTAAGACACTGCACAGTCTGCAAAACTGATCAGCACGTCCACACAAGAGTGACTCCATTCACTGACTGCATTAAATCCATGAAACACATCCCCAGATTAGTGGAGCCAAAGTACTCTGCAGTTATGTAAGCGCCGGGACATTCAGATGGACGGGAAAACAAACTTGCAAATGTGCCCATTTAAACATGACATCCTGCAGATTCCAGACTACATTTAGCATCTGGCCATCAATTTTATTTCCCAGTAAGCCGCAGGTCTGTTGATCCCACATGTTGAGCCAAAGCTGCGGTGGCTGGCTGGGTCCATCAGCTCATTTCCAGGACAGGAACATTTGAAACCAGAGCACGGGGATCTGATCATTGAGCTCAGCTGGTGTGGTGGTGGACAACACTTAGAATCTGAACTGGACAGCAAAGGAACGCTGGAGGACATCAGTAACAAACTTGTCTGAAGAGTCTGGACCAGTTGCACCACAATGAAGCTGTGTTTTGGTTTGTTCAGCTACATTCATCCAGAAGACCACAAATGAATGTTTGAGAACAGACTGTAGTCCAAGTTTAAATGGACAATGGAAAACCAGATGTGACGTCCTCAGGGTTTTTCAAGCATGTTGTTGAGTTGCAACATGGGAACTGTGAGACCCAAACTCAGGTTCAACAGTCAGAACTCTGCTGGTTTTAATCAAACAGGGACTGTTCTGGGTTGAAGCCAAACAAGGAAACACACAGTTCTTCCACTGACCACTAGGTGCTGGCCCCAAAACAGAGCAAATCCCATCAACTCCCATGTTAAAATGGTCAACTTTGCTGCAGAATAAAACATACACAGCCTGGTACAAAAATCGGTTTTGGTCTCTATATTTACATATTATAGACATGACAACTGTACGGGGGGTGAATTTTTTTGGGCCACATCAAATACATTTTTATTAAGCAATAAATCTGACGAATCAGCTGCCTGGATTTATTTGACATGCTTGGTTGAGAGCCAGCCATTGCCTATGACAGCGTTGTCCCGCCTCTTTTTTAACACGGTGCAGCACAGTTCAAGCAAAACTGGGCTTCAAAGGCTCTCTGTAGAAACCGATGGTCAGGGTTTGTCCAATTACATAGTCACTGGTTTTAATCAAAACTCTCTCAAGAAGCTAAGAATGTTTAGAAAGCAGCTCTTATGACCCAACCTTCCTCAAGAAGTCTTTATCCATTTGTGTACATTTTGAGCCTGTCATCGCTTCCTTTCCTTTTCCAAGGTATTTTATAAACTGTATGATATAAGTGGCATTTGATTTATTTTTATTAATGGATCAATCTCACGACTTGAGATGAACTCGTGAAATGTGATTTGACTGTTTGAGTTACTGTACCTCCCCAGCTGGCAACATTATCAGTGTGTGGCTGGTAATGTTAGTCCTGATTGAAATCTGCAGCCTGTGTAAACAGGAACTCAGCGATTCTGTTCAAAAGAACAGGAAGTCATTATGCTCAAAGCTCAGTGAGAAAAATGTGATTTGTCCGTGAGGAATTGAAAGGAAAAACTACTGCAGGCTATACGACGATACACTACCATATATGTTTGTTATAGTCAGCTTTTATCGTTTATGGTAACTTACACGCTGTTTGTAAAAGGAAAACAAATAATTAATTATCTGAGGAATAAAAACAACCAACGCTGGAGTAATAAAAGGAAACATCAGAGCAACACATCTGAAAACAGAGTGAAGTGCTCCTCAACTTCAAGCTCATCAACTCTGTGTCAAAACAGTCACCGAAGACTCCCACAGACTACAAATAAAAGCCATAAATCCAGCCCCTCCTTCGTCACCAGTCTACCACCACGCAGACTCACTAACACCTTTGTCTGGTCCAGCTCAAGTCCACCACCTTGTTCCACTTCCAGCATAAGTGCTGCCGTGTCGCCATGAAGAACAAAAGGAAGAAATGAGACCCAGTGAGGAAATGCCGTCAGCGGTCCTGTCATGGGGGTGGGGGGGGGCGACAGAGAGAAGATAAATAAAACACAAGAGGGATGACAAGAGATTTGATCGCTTGCCCGGGTCTGTCACTCCCAGAGGGATGTGCCCTGACCATGTCAGCAGATGGCAGGTCCTTTTGTGTGTGTGTGTGTGTGTGCGTGCAGCCATTCATGTACCACGTACAGTCCTCTGGTTTACAGCACCAGCAGCTGTAACTGACAACATCGAGTTGCTTCTCAACACAGAAATCAAACTGAGGCTGAGATATCATCATCTTACTTCTTTGCAGAACCTTTCTACCTTTTTCCCGTCTCAGCGTACATGTAACTGCCACTTTTCATACCACCTCCTGTGGTTACACAAAAAAGGGGTGAAAAAGGGGAGATGGGCTGTGCATGTAATTCTGTAACCGAGTCAACGTCAGAGAACTTCTAGGTTCAACTTCTTTGGTGCGCGACACCATCACATGTTGAATAGGGGAGCTCCAGAGCAGGATGAATGTACGCTGATACACTCGAGTCACAGTCATGCAGGTCACATCATGATGACACGTTTGGAAGGGAACGCATTTCTGCAAGTATCCCTCCTTTCTTGGTCCAGTATGTAAAAGCCAACATGGTCAGATTAGGAGCTGTTTTTCCATAAATAGTTCAGAATTTCAGTCTGTGGCCTCTAACACTGAGTTGATGCATTTAAATGGTTAATAGTTGCTCTTCAACAAGCTTTAAAACTGTAACGTTCACAACACAACAAGTCTGAGGTCACTCACCCATCGTCAACTAATAAAAAAAAAAATTCAAATAAAAACCCAAAAGCTTCTGTGTCGTGTAAAAGAAGAGAACTCCAAAGTTGCACATGTAAGGAGAAAACACTAATAAAAAATAAATAAATAAACCTACAATCTGACCCTAATCTGTGTCTCGGGAACTCTCAGGCAGCCTTACCATAAATCTTCTGGATGCCCAACAGGTCGTCCATGGGCAGCTTGAAGTTGTCTGTGTCCATATACTGGTAAAAGGGGGCCATGATGGCTGTGGGATCATTGGAGTGCTCGAGACCAAGTGCGTGACCGAGTTCATGAACGGCTACGAGGAACAAATCGTTACCTAGAAACAAAGAGAAGAGGAGGGAGAGAGCAAAACAGAGAACAGTTAGTCTGTGCTGCTGGCAGTGAACTTCAGTGTAGCATCTAATATCCCCTACAAACAAACAGAAATGATTTTTTTTTAAACTAGGACAGGTTCTGGGGATGTTTTGTCATCCGGATTATGAGGCTGCACCTGCTCTGGTTGGCAGTTCAGTGGTACTTCTTCAGAATCAGGTTTTTCCAAGTATTGTAGTGGTTGATCAACGTTTTACGGAAAACAGCCCCAGAACAGAATGAAACCAAACATGTCTGAATGCACGAGATCATCCACCTTTAATAAACCAAAGGTGTAGATTGTGTTGCTCTAACATGTAACATTGAAACACAAGCCTCAGTACACATGCATTTACAACCATAAATCCTCTTTACTGAGTACAGAAAACTGCACGCTGTCATTAGTCTGGAGTTGTAGTAAACCACTTAATACACTCTGATGATCTTTTGACTTAGAAACCCTCTGCAGGCAACACAAACATTCGTTTTTTTTAATTCCATATTTGGAATTTACAGCAGCCCCTCTTTGTCCTACTCAGCTTACATCACTGACAACAGAAACCAGAATATAAGAGCACTCCTCCTCAAAGGTCCCTCTGATGTTTGCCAACATTTCAAATCTGAGCCATAAAGGAGCTCATCATTACATCACTATTTGACTAAGACTGCTGTATGTAATGTATTTGGAACAAACAGTTCTAAGTGGTGTTATGTGGGTTTGGGAGCTCTCTGAAGGAAAACAAACCTCCACGGGCTGTTTTTGTTTTTTTCTTTTTAATTTTTTTTGTTGCACTCGTGCTGCAGAAAGCTACATTGTAGTGAGATAACAAGCAGCCAGTGTGTGGTAGGAGAGTAACAATAAGGTCAGAACTCCTCCGTTCACACACTGGCTCAAAAAACAGCCGATCCAATCCTGTGCTTTGTTTAGTTTCTTAAAGATCGATGTTAAGAACTCTTGTTTACATGGCTGACCTGTAAAAGAAGTTCAAACGATCTTCGTGAAGGTGGATTCTGGACTTATAAAATAATCAGTGACATGTTGTCAGATACCCATCAAGTGCAGAACGCTTTTACTCTAAAGAACGAGCTAAAAAGGACCCTGTTAAAGCGGTTCTGACTCTCATCAGCCTTAGTTCCTGAGGAAGGACTCTCTTCATCCAGGTCAAGGTTACTCAGCACCACCAACAGACAGAAACTGGTTCACCCTAAAGACAAGACATCCAAACAGAAACTGAGAGGCGCTGAGTACACCTTCAATGCAGCCTTGAAACTCTTACTTAATGGTTGTGACTTAATGGGTGTGAAAACGTTTTCACAACCATTCACACCTTGATTCATAAGACCAAAACCAGGTACTGGGTACTGACAAAAGACTGCAGACACACAGCAGTGATGGTCTACATATGATCTACATATGACTTCACAATTTATGAGCTCGAAATTCCCTTCAGTCAGTCTTGTGGATGGAAAATGAAATCTTTTCAAGAACAAAGAAAAAGAAGTCCAGTTGCTTAAATTCAAACCTTTGAGAGTTCCTTTTAGAAGGCTCCGAGGTTCAAAAGTACCTTTGTATTACTCACAGTTGCACCCACTTTGTCTAACCTCTTTCTAAAGATGCATCCTTAGATTGTTTTGAATTATGAAAAAGTCATGGTTTCTTATGTTAGATATTAAAGGTACAAAAGCAAAAACAGGAAAATTTGAATATTTGACTGAAGGTTACCTAGTTGGTGTTCTCCAAGCTGTCATCCTGCTTTAATTTTACCCTTCTCTCTCTTTCTCATCACTCTCGACAGGAATGGAAAAAAGCATCACTTATTTATTGAAGTTTCTGCTAAAGTGAGGCACTTATCTGCTGCAAATCTGTCACATAAATAACGCATCAGCAGATAGAGACGCTGATTGAGATCACTTCCTAGCAGGTACAGTGCAACACTTAAGAATTTACGGACCAGGCCGCCACACAGAAACGGCTTAATTGGGACGTCATGAATGATATTTGGCTGTATAAATGTCAGCGAGTCTTTACAGGCCTGATGGAAAGTCCTTCACTGTGCAAGATTTCTGGCTGAAAAAAAGCTTCATGTTTCAGCCAAAAGTCTTCCAATGAAAACAAGAAATTTATGCGAGCTTGTAACGTTGAACAAGTGACTGGAGATGTGGTTTATATCAAATAAAGAGAGGCAGAGAGAAGAAAGGAGATAAAGAGGAGAGAGATATGGCTCAGTGATTTAAGAATCACTTGTGGGGGGAAATGGGGTCAGGCAGCTCTGCAGCTGAAGAAGTCCTCAGGCCTTTTCCTGTGACAGCAGTGGAGGCAGGAGAGTAAGAGCGCTCAGCAGAACATGTGTTTCACAGTGAGAACACCTACAACAGACATCTGTCATTGGCAGTTTACTCCATAAAGGTGGTGTCACTCAGTGACAGCTGACACTGGGAACGAGGATCGGGTATTTCCATGATATTAAACACAAAACAATACAGTTTTCTGAGACGTCTTGTGGAATACAGCATTTAGCTCCCAAATACTGTTAAAAATACAGCCGCATGAGGCCTCAGTAATGGATGCATGAAGGCTGAAGACAATATCATGGTTTAGGAAGTCGGAAATCCTCTTTTCTTACAAGAACATCAGAGCTGAACCAGTCTAAGGTCTGACACTCCAGATGCAGCAGCCATCAGCTGTACAAGTGAAGCTCAGGACCTCCTCCATCCTTCCTTCCAGCTCTCAGCCGGTTCCTTCTGGGTCCATCTATGGGCAGCTATATCACTCTGTTTTGGTTGTTTATCTTACTCACGACACAGACGGGGCGTCCCGACGGCCCCGGGGCCACAAACAAAACTAATCATCAGCTGACAGGTTTACACAAGCTCCATACGAAATGGAGAAGTGCTGAAAGAGATGGTAGGGTAGGAGCAGATGCAGAAAGATGAGAGTGGAAGAGCAGGAGGAAACTGCACAAGAGCAGAAAACAAGCGAGATGAAGCTGAGAGAAAAAGACCTGAGATGGAGGAGCAGAGGAGTGGAAGAAAAAGATTATAAAGAACAGATAAATGCAGAGACGAGGAGAAAAGATGTTTGGAATGATACCTGAATGAAGAAAAACAACAACAAAAAAGGATGATAAAGAAAGCAGGAAAAACGGAGGCAAGTAAAACGATAAGACTTGAGACGATTTATCTTGTAAGATGTTCCTGTGTTGGTAAAATCACATGAGATGGAGATGATGAATTATACAACTCTAACCTTTGATCATGGCATTTATAACCTCACCATCCTGTCAGGACTCGTTTCTGAGCTCCCAAACACAAAAGTAAGGCAGAAATAGAGGATACTGCAGGAAACAATGTCAGGACATGAAGTACATAACAAAGCTCCACAGGGGCTGTGTGACAACCCACTCAGGGCCAAAACATCTTCTGTTTGTGGGGGATGAAGCCAGTCCTTGTCGTTTGATGACTCATGGGACACTTGAGCAGTTTGTAAAAAAGAAAGTCGTCTCCAACTTCTATTAAACCATGAAAGCTATATCTGAGGTAACAGAAGGCCACTTCTGTTCAATTATTTAGCGGCGTTTTGCTATGTTAAGTGGGCAGTGATCACAGCGGCAGCCCAGGGCAGCAGAGCTCTTGCAGATACTCAGCTCAGGATAGGTCAAGGTTGCTGCTAATGAGATGTTGTAGCTGAGATGAAAAAAAAAACAGAAGATAAAGAGGGGAAGATGGAGCAGGAGAGGAGCGACACTGGAGATTTATGATCAGACGTGCCTCCCCGTCTCTCCCCACAGGACCTGCAGTAAAACAAACAGGATTTTTGATTAGAAACCTAAACCTTCTACCTGCTCTTTCCACATTATTTACTAGCTCCCTGCTGCTGCTGCTGCAGCCGTCAGCTGGCTGAAGGGCTGCACATGACATGACAACACTGGCTTTGACACACAAGCGCACACAGATAACTAGGAAGTGGCTCACAAATCAGATGCAGGGCTCCGGTCACTGCTGTTCAGTTGCAGTAACAGCTCAGGTTGTCAGCGGATGCCTCTGGGAGCCTGTCGCTCTCTGACTCCTGAACTACGCACCCTGCTTCACTAGATACATGACATCTGATGAAAGCTACAAGCAACGGTGTCCAGCAGGCTGTCCACTTATTGCTTCTCTTGTTCTTTACTCCTCTGCACTTGTTTTCACTCAGCTCTCTTTTTTCAAAATCACATCAACAAATGCCTCCTGCTACCAGGAACCAAGTTTTTTTCATTACATCATGATGATGAAAGGCCTCGAACAAAGTAATTAAAGTCACGTTCCTCCGATTGTCCCTGTGAGGAACCCAGCAGAGATGAGCAGCTCCTTCAGTCTTTCTTCAGAGAAACAGCTGCAGCTGCTGTTGTTTCACCATCCAACAGTAAGCAAGCATAAGCACTCTCTTTGTCCCTGAGGAGCTCAAATGTTTCCCATTGTTCAGCTCCCACAAGTCCTGGAGCGGCTGACGCTGCGCTTTCAGGAACGGTTCGGAAGAACTACCGCTCCAAAGAAAATACAAAATGGTGTTTTAACTGGATTTTCAGACATGGTTTTGATGGATTGGTGGAGCTCTTGGGTACAAGCAGGACGTTCCTTTACTGGTGTATATATCAGAGCCAGAATAACCCACATTTTCATTTCCAATTATAAAAATGGCATTTCAGACGTGTGCTGTTATTCCAAGTTTGTTTTTTCTATCATATTATGTTAATTCCTGACAGACGTCAGGTTGGTGCTTGTTCTTAATCAGACTACGAACACATGAGGTGAATTTAATTATTTTACCTTTTACCTAACCTTTTCTAAACTTTCTATTGTACGTTCCAAATCTTTTAGGACTGAAAAACAATTAAATGATTCGATCACAATAAAAAATAGAAAATATAGCCTATTGCATTTATGGTCTTTCTGACCATTTTTGCATGTACAGTTTAGTTTGCAGCTACAGTGATAGTTCAACTTTTCTTTGTTTCCACAAACGTGTAGATTTACTGACCAAAGTCACATTCCAACAAACTATGTACCTGCTTTCAGTTTGGGATTTTCCACTTGACTTTTTATGTGAAAACAGCAGATAAATCTTCACTTTATTTAGTTTTAGTAGATTTTTTTACATCAGGGGTGTTAAACTCTAAACTATTTCATCCCGGGCCACATCATCACCATGGTTACCATTAAAGCGACAGTTGTTCTTTATTTTATCAACTATGTTGTCAGATCTTTTGCTAGTTCCTGCACGTGGCTGTAAAAGAAAAAAAAAAGAAAAAAGTTTTTGTCATTCATCTCAAATTTCACAAAATAGAAGATTTTGTACTAAAATCACAAAAAACAAAAGACATTTTTGTAAAAAAACAAAAAAACAAACACATTTTGTAGTAACATTTCACATTTTGAAAGACTGAATTGTACGATCACACTTTCTAACTCAAAATTGCAAATTTCTTTGCTGGGAAATATAAAAAAAAAAAATCATGGGAAATTGACAAAATTGACAAAAATTACCAACTTTTTGTTGTAAAATCTTTTTCAAACATTTACTAAATCTTGACTTTTTGACATAAACCAGCTGCTCTCCACCTCAGTTATTCCACTTTTTGATGTCAGAACTGAATCAAACAGACACACTGAAAACGTTCTCATAAATGTTCTTGTTAGAACTTTATGATCGTCTTTCCACACCCTCAGACCAGATCAAATAAAGTGGGGCCCGGATTTGGCCCGTGGACCTTGAGTATAACACACCAGGTTTAGATGTAAATATGTTCCTGCTTCTGTTTTAATTCTTTCAGCTGTCAAGTTGTTCTGGGAAACAATCTCATCATAAACTCGGAGGAACAGGAACCTTTCACTCGTGTAGAACTCAAGGAGTCAAACTTGACCAGTGCTGACCCAAAAAATGGACCCTGGAACTGAAGAAGTGTAAAAGTTTGACAGTGTGAGGCAGGAAAAGCAGAAGAAGAGCATCAGTGGTGAGTTCACAGGAGGCTCACTGCACCTTGATCCTGCAGGGATGTGGAGATACGTTCCACCGAGTCCAAAGAGGCAACGCAGACATAGAAGCAGGAGGCCAGTCAGTCAGGACACTGGTCCAGGAGTGCTGTGTTGTCCTGACAAGCTGCCAAATCTCAGTCCAGTGCTCTAATGCCTGGCTCAGAGAGCCCCAGGCAGACACATTTGCTGGCTGTTAAACCAGAGCTGGGTGCCTGATCTGACAGAGTGACCATTGACCTACATTCTCCTCGAGCTGCCTTCCCACTCTTCCTGCTTCCAACATACCCTCACAGGACAAAGAAAGAACATGAAGAGTGCCATTTGGTACATTTCACCAACATAAACTGTGAAGACCACAAATGTAAACAGTCTTTCAGACGTCAGCTTGTAGAACCTGAGATGTTGGCATAGTTTGTGATTTAACTGTAGATGTCAGCCAAACTACCTTTTAGATGTGTAATATCACATCATCTTCTGCATTAAAATCATATTTCTCAATGTGACAGAAGATTTAACAAAGAAACATTAAATAAGGAACAAAAGGTGCAGGAACTGTAGCAGATAGCTGCACTAATGCTGTTTAATCTGTTACACAAACTCATCAGAGTACAAAACCTCCGCTGACGAGAGCAACGTATTTACACTAGTAATTATTTATTTATAGAGTTTGCTGCAAACTGAAATCTGCTGTGTGGAAAGTTGTGAGGGAACTAAAAACTGTCAGTTTCTAAAGACTCACATAAATAAAGCAAAAGAAGGGAGTTAAAATGCTGCACCTGGAACAGGGACAGGCATGTGTGCACGTTTTCATTCACATAATTCATCTTTAGTGATGCATTGGTCAAAGTAAGTGGGCTGATGGTGTATGCATGTATGCTTTTTGCAGAGTCTGCCAGCTGTGTCTGGAAAAGAGTAATGCTACCAGAGTTAACTCTTGGAATAAATATTGCACCACTCAACCACACAGAAGATGCTCAGGAATTTTAAATGCAGTTACAAACCCAAACTTTTAGAAAAGTTGTGTCATGGTCAAATAAAACTCTCCAAAACTGCACATCTTTAAGAGGATGAGGACCCGTCTAGCTGGCTCATGTAGCTGATGTCATAAAATTTAGAAATCTCAACAAAATTCAACCAAACTAATGGATTAGTTATTAACTGATCAATGTAAGTATTTTTAAAGACAACAGCTGATGCCTTGTTAAGCTCATTGATCTGCTGTGTTACCAAAAGAACCAAATAACTAAAGGTGACAGAAATCAGTGTATATGTTGCTCTGCTGTTGTACACTTACATAATGTGCCTTTATGAGTCTATGATGACATCAGCAAAAATCTAAGACAATTCTCAGTTGATATTCAAAGCCAGAAATGGAAGAACAACCACTGCAAAAAGCAAAACAGAAAATCCAAAAAAGGCTTTTTTCCTCTCAGGACGCACATCTGTAGATGAGATAAGTTCAGACAGAAGCTGACTTTGACAACACGTGTAACAACGTTCAGATTTCACTCAAGCGTGAGCTGCTCGAGGTCTCAGAGCATCCTCACTGATCACAAAAACGCTCATTTAGAAATGTGTTAAAATACCAAAAAAAGATGTAGAAATCCTCAGAGCAGACAGGAGTGATCGTCTTCAGTATAAAAGCTGCATGTTCTCAGAACGCAGGGTTGTTTATACTTTTTGTTTGCTAAGCATCATGGGTACGTGTCTCTGACAGCATCTGACTGACTAGCGGGAGGCCTCCCCAGGTGAATGAACTGTGCACGTGCGTACGTGTGCGCGTGAGCGTATTCAAGCGTGGGGGTGAAAAGCGTACCGCCACCAACGTGGAGGTTGATGCTGCTGTCAGCAGGCGGCCGTCTATTTCTAGTAGCAGCCTGAAATCTTTTCTCATCTCATTTTCTGAGGGAAAGTGTGAAAGCAACGATGTAAATCCGTTTCTCTCTCTGAAGTGGTAGTTGTAGTCGGAAATGTGGTTGTGTAGCTGCCAAAGACGTTTTCACACACAATAAACAAGGTGTTAAAGACGCAGCAGCCAGCAGATTCAAGAGTTAGTAAAAAGATAATTAAGAGACTTTGGAGGCCGTTATCTGTGAAACCGTCAGCACTTCAATCAACTCTCTTATGGTTTTATTTAATGATTTAACAGAGAATAAATGGCAAAAACAATGTCAGCTATTAATGCTGTATAATAATAAAGAAACACTACTAATAATATAAAAATATTAATATCTTCTCTGGTTCTAGTTGTGATTCAGTGATGAAGGTTTTGTTCACGTGAATGCATTTATGTAAATAACACATTATGGGTTGGGGTTAGGTCAGTGTGTTTGAGGCTCTTTATTATCACAGTCCTTTCTGCTTCAAAGACAGAGACGAGGCCCCGGGGAAATAAAACACCTTGAACATACTTATCTGTAGATTTTACGATATATTTCACAGACACAAAGCGAACAGTGTTCAACACATTACGCATGTTTTCTGTTTCATATTTCTGTTCTATATAGTTGCATTAAGAGGATCCATCATGTTGGTGGACTGGGTTTTGTGCTCTCAGATCTACTGGATTAAACTGCAGCGTTTGATATCACAGAGTTAAATCCTGCAACGTTAACTGTCGTGGTGCATCCTTGAGATAAACTGTCGATAATATAATGTGTCCTTCCAGAAGCCCTGGAGAGTGTGTGTGTGTGTGTGTGTGTCTTTTCCCTACAGTAGCAGAGCATGGATACTGCTCCTCACACCAGCTCAAATGGAATCATGCTGGACGTCCTTGTGACTCGCAGACACACGTTTCCACTGAAAGATGGAGATCTCCCAAACCACCTGAATCTCCCAAACCAATTACTTCCTCTGGGAGGTAGACAAGAGCCGAGATAAAGACGGAGAAACGGAGACAAAGACGGAGACTGGAGGGAGCAGGAAAGAGTAAAACTCTCTAAAGTAACTGCTGATTGATGAAAGGTTTCTCAACTGTTACTTCATGCTGCACTTCTGCCTTTTCATTTAGCCTTGGTGGAGGAAGATTAAACCGTTCATTCATTTCATTAAATATTTTCTTTCTATAAAGAAAAAATAATCAGCAAATTCAAAACTCTAATAAAACTTTAATAAAGAAGACCTACGAGCAACTTGCAGTCTGATTATAAAAACTACTTTGCAAAGACAATCTGAGCAACATGGCAGGACTGGAAATGTGCAGGGTTAATCCAGTTCTCATCCAGATGCTTTTTGGAAAAGTTAAAGGTAGTGTAAGTAATTTCTGGATAACATCAAAACATCCACAAAACACAACACTAACAAAAAAACATATAAATTGCAGCTTTTCCATCATTTTTGTTCAAAACAATGGCAAATGAAGTTATAGGAAATACATTACATTGGGTCTGATATATGGTGCATCATGGTGTTTTTGCACATTGGGTCTCCTCTTTAATGTATTTACAGAGGCAGTTCTTTTGAATCAAAAAAAAAAAAAAAAGAAAAGAAAAAGAAAAAAAAACAGTAATATGAAATAAATACAGTTCGGTCTTCGGGGCCGCTACGTCCGCTGTGGCTGTAGCTCCTGTCAAAAGGATCGTGTGTTGGAGCGCGTGGACAGCTGCTTTATGCCTGGCGTCACCTTCGTGACAGTGAGAGCATTTTTGCCGCAAGTTGCATAGACTAGCTTCTTGGAGCACAACACACAAAAACAGGTACCAGGGTCCTTTAGTTTCTGGCACCAGCTCCTAAACTGCTGTCGTCTCCAATCTTTTCCTCTATACAAGCCCAGGGCCACTTATTTTTAAGGCCCTTGTCAACGGCGACGTTTTCCCCTGGCTTCATGAATTTAGCCTCCATGCTTTTGAACTCGGGAGAAACAACTGCGGATGATGCGTTCAAGACCACTCGGAGATAGCGTGTTAGTATTTTCTTTCTTTTTTTCTGAATCATAGTCAAACGCTGGAGATCCGGCACTTTAATCCCTGCACACCCCATCATGTACGTCTGTTTCTGAAGGGAAAAGCAGCTGCATGAGCACGAACCCTCCCCCTGTAGGTGATTGGCTGGAGCAACGTCTGTTATGGTTTGGTGAGGTAGACTCTCTTCACGCTCTTTGTTTCAAGTTTCCAAAACTACGGTTGTGTATGACGACGACGAGCTTAAAAAAGTGAAAATGTGAAACCACTGAGATTACAGATTAAATGTCGCTGTCAGCAGAAAGTGACTTCTATTAGATTTAAGAACGTACAGCTCTGCTGGTGCAGAGTACAAGGTCAATATCCTCAAACTGATCTGGAGTCTAAAAATAGTGACTCTACTCATTAAAATTATCAAGCTATTTCCTGCTCGGGTATCAAAACAAAAGCAGGAGTCCCAGATCCAACTACAGGCACATTTCCATCTGAGACAGCCACGAAACACAGAGGAGACGTCACTCAGAAAATTAGACGACTTACGCCTGACAGGAAACTAAAATACAGCACTTGCTGGAATGGAATGACAAATCCAAACACAATACTGGAATAACAAGCAGCAGCAGACTAACTGGCAAAAAAATTAAAAATAAAATAATGATAACTGATTAAATGTCTTGAAATAAAAAATGAAAAGGTCACGACAATGTCCAGGCTGGGCGACCACAGTCAGGCAGCAGACAGACGTGCCTCACTCTCTACGCAAACATAACTTCTTAATGTTTTGTCCAAAGAACATACAGACGCATTCTTTCCAAAACTTGGAGAAATAAATGCCATAATTTCAATGTCTCGACAACAAAGCAAAACTGTTGGCATCAGCGTGTGCCACACAGAGGCCCAAAAATGGAAAAAGCTGCAGAAAATATCACCTGATCTTCTTCTTTTCTTTCTTTCTCTTTCTTTTTATTTGTCTGAATGAAATTATTACTTTTAAGTGCTTTGGAATCACATCAAGTATAACGCAGACCAAACTCGCTGAACTCTGAGAAAAAAAACATGCAAGAAGGACAAGTAAGGAACAACAGAACGAGAGAAACAGGGAGGAGAAGAGAGTACACTGCTTCCTCCTCATCACTCAGTAGGAGCAGCAATCTAAAAATAAACTTGCAAGGACACCATATGCTCCTCTGTTCCTCAACTACGCTTCCTTTTTCCTCTCTTGTACTCTACTAACTCCAATATCTCCTATTTCCTCTTTTTCTATTTGGTCTTTCCTGACTTGTCTCCGCTGAGCGATGTCAGCGCTGCTCAGAAGCTGGAAATGGATCTCCTTTCATTCGTAGAATGACAGCTGCTTCAAATGTGCAATCGAATTACGCCATTGGACACTGATGACAAACGGTTTTGCTGATCTCTGCGACCAGCAGTCGATTCTGTTCCAGCTTCCCTGCTCTTAGGTGTACTACTAACCCAGTGCACATAGTCTTCTTCCAGCACCTGGAGACATGAATTCTTGTTTCTTTTGACTCCTCTTTTATTCATGGTGAAGGTAAGGGTGAAGAGTGTAATAAAGCCCTGGAGTCGCTCATTTCCTGTGTGCAGATCTAGCTCACACGCTGTGTTGGTACATGGGGTTTTTTCTGCTGTTACCAGAGGCTGAGGTCCTTGCAGACATACCAGGCCTTATAAGTCACCCCTGGGTGAAACTGGATGTTTGTGTGCGCTCATGGTATGCAGAGATGGCGATTTTATTCTTATTTTTTTTATTGCCAGGCTATTTTAGTGTAAAATGAAATCCGCTTTCAAGTCTGAATGAAATCCAGCTTATCTGCTCCTGCACGAATCGCTTTGATTCTGCACAAAGGAAACCACAGCAGCCCACTAAGATGACCTTGCGATAAAGCACGTAACGAGCGCTGGCTTGTTTGCCTTCTTCTTTTTTTTTTCGCCGTGCAGGAAGGGAAAACTGTCAAACAACAACAACAAAACATTTGCATATGCGCTTCCTTTTAAAAGTAAAGGTGACACATTGAGATGTGTGGAAGAGATAATCTAATCATCACCAGTTCCACTACGTTTCCTCCTCATTATGTGCTCCCAGCAGATCCTCTCCTTTCTGCCCTCCAGCGCTCTGCCTCTGAATCCACATTTTTACAAGGATGTTTCATATTAAGATGTCTCATACATCTATCCATGCACCGACTGATCCCTCACAACTAGTCAACCATCAGCCTCTTAAACCAAACAACTGCATCATTTCCAGAAGCTTCATGACCTGCAGAAGCTCCCTTTCTGTCACCACTGGGGCAAACGGGGGGGGGAATCGCTGCCAAATTGTGAGATCCTGTATCCGCTGAGGCTTCTTCAAGTCCACATGGGACCATTGGCTGAGCATATCTATTGACTGCAAGTAAAAAACAAACCAAAACATATATAACAAGCTCCAAAATCTTTGTAGTATAGTGACAAGCGAAACCCTTTTCCTTTAATTTGATAAAATGTACACGCAGCTGAATGTTTTTCAAAGTTTTATAATTGTTAAACTGGGATTCTGGTGGGGATCAGGCTTCTGCACATCGCTGGCTTGTGCATTAACACATCTTGGACCGAGCAGACACCCCCAACTGTTCACAAGTTTCCTGGGATTTCCATAAATCCCACACAGTTCATCCGCTCAGTCCAGAAGTGCAGTAAAGTTCAGGGCTGTGGGTGGAGACGGAGCGCAGATAGAGCAGGGCGCACTGCAAACATCAGTGGTTTTCTCTCAAGACACAACTTCTTCCAGCGAGGGCTTTTGTTACACAAAAACATGTTGAGCCATGGATGGCTGTAAATGATGGTTGGTGCATCAGACCATTTCCTGAAAAATCGTTTTGTTTTTTCCTTTTATCCTGCAGATACGTCTAGTTATATATGATATCCACATGAACCCCTGAAAAGAAGTGTCAGCAATACTGATAAGTTAGAGACATCAGAATCCATCCTTAAAGCTTGTAAATGAAACACTGTCCTAACTTCCATGAGAATTTGCAGCAGAAAACATATTTCTCCACTTTTAGCTTTTAACTGGCTCCCTGTTAAATCCACAATTTAATTTAGATGTTCAAGTGTGTTCCACATTATCAGGATTAACAGGTCTGTTGTATTATTTAATAATAGCACTCCAGGTGTGCTTTTGGATCCTTGAGTGTCTATGAAAGAATGGTAACTCTGATGAAATTAGCGTTACAGCTTTGTGGTACCCATTTCCGAGGTGCAGCAAATGCAGCATAATATGGAGAAGCTGGAAAAGCTCCTTCACAAGACAACCTTTTACAAATTGCCATTTTATAAACTTTTTTATGCTGAATTGGCCTCTGGATCTGGTGTGCACTTGGGCTGAAATGACTGTGTTTAATCATAGTGAACTGAAATGAATCACTCTGAACTGAATTACAAGAGAATTAAACAGGACTGTATTTAGCTGGACTCAAATTTAACATGTTTACTTCCTTTGTAAAGTATCCTGAGATACAAATAAACAAACTGAAGTCATTTCCATGGCGTGCACTTTGCAGCTTATCCAGAGTTCATGTGTGCAAACATCTTGTTTTGACTTCGGGGTTGTTGCACTCTGAATGGGAGTACTGGCCGATCAGCCACCCCCTCACTCTGCTTCTCTGATGCCTCTCACTGTGCATCATCCGGGCTGAAATAACACTTGGAGTTATTATTGTGCAATCCCTTAACACAATAATGTGCCCTTCATCTCAGTGTGAGCTGAAGTGAAGCAGAGTGAGAGAAAGATACGTCCCGCTTGTTAAACTCTTACATTCATACATGATTTGTCTTTCTGAGACGGTTCAGAGGAGGAACGGAAAGGAAGTGACCACTTAGAGGCACCAACATGTTTAAGATTACATAACAGCATTGTTGTCCCGCTCAATGATGATGTACTGATCAAAGAAGACTAATGTTCAGAAATTTGATCAGTTTAAAAGCATCAATTTACTATTTACTTAATAATAATAATAATAATAATAATAATAATAATTATAACAATGATAATAACAACAGTTATCATTTTTTTTCTTATGTTTGGACAAAGGAGATGGTGAAAAGATTTCACACTAGTTCCTGGACCTAAAATAAAAAAAAAAAAAAAAACTAAATGTGAATTTTCATAAAACCTCAAATTTCACAAAATTCACTACTTTTATCCAAAAATCATATTTTTTTCATTGATTTTATTGTAAAAAGACTAACTTCTTTCTGCAAAATCAGATTTTTTTTTCATTAAAAAAAGTGGATTTTTGTCATAAAATAGTGACTGTTTTCTTGTAAAATCACAAATTTAAAAAGAAAAAAGTCAACTTTTCGGTTTTTTTTTTTGTTTTTTGTTTGGTAAAATTGTTCTTTTTTTTCCTACAAAGATTTTTTATTGTACAATAACAAATGTTACCCAACTAACTCGAAATTACAATTGTTTTTGTGTTGGAAAATAAAAACTTTTGCAAAAAGTTTTTGACATAACATTTTAACACATTTTAACATAAAATTACAACCATTAAAATTGTACATTTTCTATCATGTAAATTTTCTTTTGTCCTAAAATCACGGTGTTTTTGGATTAAAAAAAGTTAAAAAAAAATCACAGGTTTTGACAAAAATGTGTAAAATCTTTTGGCATAGTGTAATAAATGCTGAGCTTTAGCCAGAAATGAATCAGTTATTCCACGTTTTGATGTCAGTACGAATCAAACTCGCAGTCCCAATGAAATTTCCTCAGAAATGTTCTAGTTGGAAGTCCATGACTGTCTTTGCATGTTCTCTGTCATGGTGTAACAAAAAGGAGAACACTGGATCGCTTATTCACAGCTGCAACTGTTTGTTCGATTACAGATTTCTTCAAGAAATCCAGTCCTTCCTCTGGCAGCTCTCTTTGTTTTACGGCAGCACCAAAAGTCGATGCCATCTCTATAGTAAACAAGAGAAAATAGGCCAGAGGGGAGGGGAGGGGAGGGGAGGCAGGAAATCCATCAGTTGGCCTTCCTGAAAGAAGTGATGACTCTAAACCTGTGTGTCAAACACTCTTCACTCGCTCGGGCTCTTTTCAGGCAAAATGTGCTACATGTATAATAAATAATCAAAGGTTCAGCATGAGTGATGTGATCAACACTTGCCACACACATGCACTCGCGCACCGCCCAGAGGGGAGGGCTTAGTGTGAAGCAGAGGTCATAAAACAGGGCCGTAGGAAAGTGAGACTCACCTCCCCAGAGTTCTCAGATCTCTTTCAGTCATGACACACAGATAAAACCACTGCTGCTGGGGGCAAGGACAGTCTAATTCCAACACAGTTGTAGTACGATGACAAAAACATCAAGAGCTGGATAGCTGCCGATGTAAAACCTACTATGCCCCTTATGTTCAATGACCAGACATTTCTTCCATTTGACTTCAATTTCACCTTCTGTTGCAGTTTCATGTTAAAAATGTTCCTAAGCAAATATGATGAGGCTATAAGAGGTTGTTATAATTACGTGATGGATAAAAATGAATCTCCACAGATGCTGCACAGCAGTTACGTGTTTGCATGCATCAAAGGCTGCAGCTGACAGTCATTATTAGTTAATCTTACAAATGTGTTCTCAATTAATCATTTTCCCCGTGAAATGAACCAAAAACATTGAGCATGAAAAAAAATATAAAGCTACAAAACCCAAAAGTAAAATGTCTTTACTGTGTGTTGGTCCCCTGCAAAAACAGAAGGCAGCTTCTGTGAACTCTGTATCCAAGTTACTGAGATATAATTTCATTTAATCCCAGTAAGTAAACACATCATTCTGCTATGTGTGCCAAAAATCCCTCCGTATGTAACCAGTTTAATCCCCCAAGCTGGAATGTCTGAGGTGCAGTATGAGAGAAGGTGCAGAAAAAACACCCGTGTGTGTTTGTAGGAGATGGTGTGGCTGTCAGCGAATCAGCACGTGTATTCGAACGTTCATCTCCATGGAGACAGGAAATAATCCTCCAGTGTGACGCCATCATCCAAAACAACAACAATAGCATCTACAGTGAGACGGTGGCAACAGTCACCGTGACGACTGATCCTTCTGGACGACAGCGTACGGGGGATTAGGTATGACAGGCGTGGGCAGCTTGCCTGACAGCAGGTCATCTCCGCTGTGTGTCTGTGTGCGTTTGTGTGCATTTGTGTGGCTGTAACTTTAAAATAACAAAAAGGAGGAGCACCCACTGTACAACTACTGCAGACTTAGAAGCCACACACATATTGTATATGTTTGACCATCATACCTTCAGTAGTAGTTTTTTTAATTTAGTCTGGAAGAAGCTGCTCGATGTGCCACAACAAAAAGACAAACGTGGACACAGAGTAACCGTTATCTATACTGTAATGGCGTTTGGCGTCATATTTATTCAGTGTCAACATATTTAGTCTCAACACTAAAATCAGCTTCTGGCTCATCTCACTGTCTCGCTGCTCATCAGGAAAAAGAGTACACCCCAGTGAGCGGTCAGGGTGCAGCCAGAGCGTGTAGAGAGCGTAATAGAAGCTCATGCATTATGGGATGTTTTCACAGGAGTGTGGGCTGCAGCAGGGCTGCATTAATATTGCATCGAGGGCTAGAAGAGAGTTGTCTGTGAGTGTGTTTGAATATGCTGAAGGGAGTGAATCATCAGCCTCAATGACAGCTGCCTCTCCTTCCTGCAAGACTCTGCAGCACCAATGACAACATACTGTGTGCATGTGCACGTATGAATGTCCGCCTGCATAACAACACATGTGGGGATTATTACACTGTTTCACATTGTGGTTAATAAGCGAGTTGAGAGGCACGAAACTGCATCAGTCAGTTATGGCATTCATTTACTTAATTTCTTAAAGGGGCCATGTGGAAAAAAATGGGCGGTCTATATTTAGGGTCGGGATTAGTGAAGGGACTGTCAACTCTAAAGGTTTGTATGGTCCATCTGAATCTGAATTATATCAGTTGGCATCAGAGTAGAATTACTCATCTTCTCCATCTTTATCTCCACACAATTTCAGTTTTCTGCATATGCTATACCTCTGAAAAGGCGAACACAAAGCTGTAAAAAACAAACAGCTCATCATAGAAGAGTGAACTGGCTGCAAAGACAGAACTGAAAAGTCATGATTGAAAATGGGAACCTATGTTATGACTGCATCTATAATACCTATAAAGGTATTATAGATGATTAAATTTCATTCTCACAGCCTTGAATAACACTGATTACTTCATATGGCCGTCTGTGTCGACAAGAAAAAAGAAGAAGAAGCTGCATTCCTGATTAAAATTCTATCTTCAACAGGAGGTTCTTGACTTCTAATTCCAACAGCTCGTGTTCAACAGCTCCCACTCATCTCTGCTCTCCTCTTCAAATGTGTCTACTTCCCGCTACGCTGCTCTTTCAGTCTTCCCCTCTCCCTCTGCCTCTCTTATGAGCTCTTGAACCTCCAATATTTGTCTAGAGATACTCTGCCATTCTCTCTTATCCTCTCTTATCCCTGCTGCCTTCCAGCTAGTCAATTCATCTCTGTTTTTTTTTTTTTTTCCTTTCACTTGTGTCCTTATTTTCTTGAGAGCATCAGCTCTGTCACGGCTTCGCCTCATGACTCAGTAGCAGTGAAGTCTCTTCTTGAGTAGTCTCTGGACTGTGAGGAGTGTTCCTTAGACTGAACGACGAATTCAAAGAGTGAAACAGAGAACAACCATCTTTTACAAGAAATGTGAACAAATCTGAAATCCTTGTACCTTTAACTGTCTTTGCTGTTACACCTCTTTTAAAGCCATTTATTTCTATTTTCCAGGTTGCTGCTAGCCACTGCTTTAAAAAAAAACATGCATGCACACAAGTAGAGATCTGTTGGACTTGAGCGCAACATGAAACAACAACACAAGTGCTCCACTTTCTACCCAGACAACAGAATGACCTCTCTAAAGGCAGCTTGACAAGCTGCTGTGCTCTGAGGGCAAGTACTCATCCAGGGCATGGGTTTGAGGTCAGCATATAGTGAGAGGTGATATGTTTGGTTCAGCAGGGGCGATATCTGCTTTCAGAGAGGGAGGACTGAGCACGCCACAGCACATCAGAGTTTAAGTACACCAGAGCAGACCAGAAATCTGCAGTCAACTGACCAGCAGAAGTAAACATCCAGCTGACATCCCACTGCAACAAACCACCCTGAGGTTCAGTTATTGTTGGAATGTAATGAGAGGCATCCTCTTCTAGGACTTTAGTACAAGTGATTCCGCTGAAAAGCATTTCAAAGTTTACTCAGGACGGTTCACTGCCTACCGTCATGGTTTGGGTTGCCCAGCGTCCATGGCTCATCTGAGTCAAAGTGTGTGTCTCCTCCTATTCCTGGCCCTGGAAAGTAGGCGTGAGCGAGGAAGCCTCCCTCGCCGTCAAAGGGAGAGCTGTCGCCGTGGAAACCTGAAGCAAAGATGATGGTGATGTCCACGTCTTTCTTGGACCGCTCCAGCTCGCTGTAGGGCACGGCCTCGAAGTGTAGCGGCGTCACATTTTGCCACACGTTAAAGGCTCGCCGGATGGCGGCGTGGGTCTCCACGGATCCCACTTTGGGTGTCACGTTCTTTATGCTGCAGAGACATGAGATCACAGAAGAATATGTCAGGAGGGAAACAACCAGGGGTCTTAGTAAACGCTCCCTACAGTCAAGGATGATGCAGACCTGCGAGCTACGAACTAAGAGCTGTTTTTACTGGACGTCTATTCAGAAGACAAAGAAAGCCAGTGGCATCTGACTCCTCATGGAGGTGGCAGGACAGAAAACAACAGTGTAGGACAGGATGAGGGCTGAAGAATGAGAACACCAATGACTTTCAATCCATGTGATCTTACTATTTTAAAAAACTAGTGCTCTTCTCTCTCCATACAGCTATTTCACGCTCATCTGGCTCACCAACAGAGAGCTAATTGGAGCTATTTATGGGAGAAAACAGCTGAGTCCTCTCCTACCGGCTTTGAGTTGCTGCAGGTGTGCTGAGGATGGGACAATTTCCTGCCACTGGAATTTATTTTCTAATTAAGGATTATCAACAGACCACTGCCTGCTGAGAGCTCCAGTCTGGGTCTGGCGATCAGGAAAACCTCTCACCACTTTATTCCCTCTGAAAATATCTCATTGTCATGCTCTATTAAAATTTTCTGCATCTCTAAGGATAAATGGGTAGGTGTAGTTTACATCATCCAGCTTAGACATTTGTAAATGAACAGAAAGCCTTATTATGCCGTTCTGACGTCTGAGAATGCGGCTGGCCGATGTTCAGCTGATAAGCGCCACATGTGGACTAAATGTGCGTCTAAGCGCCGCTGTGCCAATGTCTTTCTCCCACCGAATTCTTCAAGTTCATTCAAGATTTCTGAGGTTTTTCTTCCCATCCCACATGTCTCCTTTGTGTACACTCCTCCTCCTCGCCTTTGTTCTCTCTTTATTTTAGCTCTTCATGATGTCTTTGTTTGCTTGTCAAGCTGTCATTTTCCATAAAAGGAATAAATGTTATCAGAAAGTCTTTGTCTGCTGCTGCAAAGCACATTTATATTCCCTATAAATGTGCACTGGATGGAGGCTCACACTTATTGTTGAATCAATCTCAGTAAAAAAAAGGGAAAGAAAAAAAACAGACTGGTGAACCACGCTGATTTAAAATGTTCCAAGTGTTTTTCTTTAAGTATCGACTGTTTCCGTGCAGACACGCTGACAACCGCTTTGACAGTGACGTATGTCATGATTAAGTATTTTACTGTCAGAGGAATTTTCAAAGACAGAGAGACAGATTCCCTCTCACAGGTGGAGTCCAGTTCTGGGGACAACAAACTAAAACCTCTCTGGTCCACAAACACAAGCTGCTCGTTTCAGGAATGAGAAAAGTGGTCGACCAGGACAGATGAGAGCAGAGACGCAAACAAGTAAACCTGATGATGATCAGCATCCTGAAATCTACGAGGCATCATTTCATTTAGTTTCATCATTTAAGTGTTTTTTGTTTTTTTATTCCATCCATCCATCCATCTTCCTCCGCTTATCCGTTACCGGGTCGCGGGGGCAGCAGCCTGAGCAGGGACGCCCAGACTTCCCTCTCCCCAGACACCTCCTCTAGC
>JBAMYA010000013.1:4194649-4208787 GCA_037176975.1 Arrhamphus sclerolepis
ATGTGATGACTTTCTCTGAAATTTGAAATCAATCAAGTTTTGTCAATAAGGAGTAGAAAAGGTTACATGCTGGTGAGAACAGTCTAACCCTTAACAGAAGCTGAAACAGATGCTACACGTACGATCAACCAGACATTAAGGGGTATTTTCATGTTAAAATATATGTTCTAATTTCATTTGAAAGGCCATTTGATTATTTTTAGGAAGTGTTGTCCAGCTCACGGCTATACATTTTTCAGGAAGCACCAAAGACAACTCTGGACTTCGTACGTTTTTGCTGTTTGTCACAACAACTCCCATTCCAAAAAATCCCAAAGGTGCTCTAGTGGATTGAGATCTGGTGACTGTGGAGGCCACTGGAGCTCAGAGAACTCATTGTCATGTTCAAGAAACCAGTTTGAGATGATTGAGCTTTGTGACATGGTGAATTATCCTTCTGGAAGTGGCCATCGGTAGACGATACATGGTGGTCATGAAGGTCAGCAACAATACTCAGATCGGCTGTGGTGATGAAACCATTCTCAGTTGGTACTGCGTTGGTACAAGGTGTGATTAAAATAAAACCCACACTAGCTGGGGGTCTAGGGTAAAACTAGAAGCCTGGAATTTAAACATTGTCGGCCTCCTCAGTTCTTTCAGCCGTCGTGTCTCCACTGGGCTGGTTGCATGGAAACTACCATTCCAAGCCTCATGATGGCAGTAGAGCACCGCTTTCACCCTGTCAACCGCCAAAAAAAGAAAAGAAGATGTTGGCAAAAACAGAGTAATAAAAGAAGAAAATTATTGGAGGAGCTGAAGATGAGGTTCTACAATGCATAATGGTGGCGCTGAAAGACAAAAGACGATTTGTAAAAGCAGACATTAGACGACTGAATGACATCATCTCCTGTTCACACCATAGCCAATCAGAGAGTTAACACCACCACCAAAGTTTATCAGGGCTGCTCTGAGTAGCTATCCTACCACAGGAACAGTTTTCAGCTCCATAGAGGCTCCTGAAAGCCTTTTTAGAGGGGGCCATTCCTGGTAATGGAGATGCGTCAATGATCTGGCCCCTGAAGAACTACCCTGAAGCCCAGCTAGTGGAAATGCACCTCATGAGACCCAAATAATGGAGGAGAAAAGGAGAGAGTGACCAAGGACTTACTCCTCACTTTACAGGGTAAAAATTGTAAAAGCTCTTTGTTGCTTTAATCTTTTGTTAAAGTTAACTGTCCGTTCTTCTCTTTCAAAGTCTACATAGCTGCTTCAAAGCTGTTTGATAAAACTGTGTTTGTTGCAGTTTCAGATGAAAACCCAGCTCCTCACATCTAATCTGCAGCAAACCATTAGTGTTGAGATGTCCAGTATCTCAGCAACACAGCTCAGCTCACTTGTTTCCCCAAAAGTATCACTTTTCTGCTGCTTGTGCCTCCCCTCCCTTCATCAGCCCAACAGAAAACCTAAAAGTACCAGGCTTGAGCAGAAGTTGCAACAGCTGCACTTTCAGAATCAAAATCCACACGCTCCAATATGAGAATCAAACAGAAGCACCGGCTCAAGGCTCACATATAGACAGCACACGCTTTCAAAGATTATATCCTCATCTTTGATCCTTTATTCCTTCATCACGACACTGTTTATAGATTGTTTCGTCTTGTGCGTTATGAGCATCCTGTGCCCTTTTTAGAAGACAGGCTAGTACTATTAAGCACAGATTATTTTAAGTAATTTCTGTGACACAGAAGTTAGGAAACCTGATGAAATCATAAAAATACCATTTACTCTTGTGTCACTAAATGTTAACACATGCTGACTTTCTATCTTGTGATAATCCCAACATAAAAGTAGATGTGCTTTGCTGAATCAGTACCAAGCCCTTACTCGATTCTTTCACTCCATCTGTCCTCATCTCTATCCATTTTCTTTCTTTATCCTCGCTCCCCGCTGCCCACCTCTCTTTCTCATTGATCTACTCTTTCACGTCATGATCTATGGTTCCCAGCATTCTGCCGATGTAAGGATTCCTGAGAGCAGGCTGCAGCCCGACAGCCTCTTTTATTCAACGAGACAAAAATTCCTCCCCGTCCTCTCCCTGCAAGTGAATAACGAGAGAGCTCGTAAGCACAGGTGGTGCTATTTAATAAAGGTGCTATTTGCGCTCTTTGCTGGTGTAGTAGCAGTGACAGAGTGGTAATCATGCTCCTTGGAATCACTGGAAAACATCCAGAGGATGATTTCCAGGGTGAAACCGAATCAGACGAACTGCAAGAATTGTAAATGAGGAAATATTAAGAGAATCTTTACGCGCGTAGCTCAGTGCCCTGCATAAAAGCAGAAAATTCAGAGTTTACGGTCAGTTCATTTTGCAATTAATTTCAACAAAAGCCAAAAAGAACAAGTGCATTTCTCTGCTGTGGACTCAAACAGTAATGCCGATAGAGATACTGAGCACTTCCTAGTTGGAGAAAGCAGTGAGAGCTATAATGAAGTAAAACTTCTCCAGAAATAGAGGTACTGTTGGAGTGGAAAGTTAAGGAGTCCGCCAGAAATGCCCCGGTGAAGGTTAAAATCTCTGAATTGGATCAGTGCCTATTTTCAGGGGTTCTCCACACTTGATTTCACTTCACTTTGAAGTCAATTTCGCTCACGCTTCAGACGAAAGAAGAACCTGGCCTAAGCTCACCTCACTCCACACTTCTCCGTTCAGGAGTGCATTTCTTTCTCATCTTTGTCACATAATGAAAAAACAGCACAGCTAGTGGTTTAAAAACATGGTCTTCATAGCTCCAGTACCCTTAGAGAACTCACTGGTGCATTTAAACATTCTTATCTGGAGAAAAATACAATTTCCTGTTTCTTTATCACTTTTATTTAATACCTTTAGATCTTCCAGGCAAAGAGAGATCTCAAACATAAACTACAACCAGAGCCAACAGCAGAAAACCAATGCAGGTAAGCTCAGGTGACGGCGGAGGAAGAGCAGAGCCCTGTGATGACTCAGAGACCCCCCTCATCCAGATGCCTCACACAAGCACTGAACTGAGGTGAACCCAGTGTTCCCAGGTCCCCTGAGACCCTCTTCCAACCTGCTACCTGATGAGTAGAAGGCGAGCTAATTAGACGATGGGTGCCACAAAAAGGCCAACATATAAGGCGGGATCTCTCAATTATGAATGAGATGTGGCTCAGGCAGCCTGGTCGGCATGGCAACTCCCAGACAGCATGTGGCGGCTGCTGATGTTGACGTTTGGGACTGATCAGCTGATAAGAGCGCAGCCCCCTCAGGTTACAGGCACAACGTGCCACTTGTGCTGCAGATCACATGTTGTTTCATTGTTCACGGGGACGTGAGAACATGAGTTTAGCTTCGCTCAGACGGACAGGAGAAGCCACTAAATGACATCAGGGGAAAGATCATGTGACCAGTCTCTCTTCAGTCACATATTTTGCCAGTAACTTTTTTTTGTCGTTGTTGCTCATTACACACAAACAAGTTGGGGAACTGGAATCCTAATATACACCACTGTCTAACATTTTGTAAATTCTTACATCAAACACACTCCTGACTTTTGTAAGACACATATTAAGTTTGTAGGTAATAAGAGTTGGTCTGCTTGCTAATCTCCAAACGCTGATCAAAGAAGGTTTCAGTGAATGAAATTGTTTACAAGCTTGTGCTACTGGGAGAGGTTTTATTGGCAGAATGTAACAGCTAAACATTACCTCATGTTTTTAACAGTTTCAAGCTGAGCATACACACTACATATGTACAGAGTATAAAAATGCATTAAAGAGTCACTTGCATGTTAACAACTCAAGTGTTTTAAAGGAGAAAATTAGGAAATAAATGGTAAAAGGTTTGCACTCATTCAGCTCCTTTTTAACCTTGTCTAGGTTCCAGTAAGAGCTTTAAAATGTACTTATTATTCACCCATTCACACACAGACACCACTTCTAATACATATATAAAAAAGAGTTATTATATAAATAATGTCTTTCTGTGCCAGAAAGCATATTTGAGAACCTGTGAGCAATTCAAAAAAAAAAAAATGCAATGAAACACAACTCCTCTGGCAGCATAGGTATGAAAATCTCTCATTCAGTGACTCATCCAGATTTTCTTGTTATTGTTATGTCACAGAACCACCTTAGATTTGAATTATCCAGCCTCCTCTTCTTCATCTGCACTCATGATCTCCACCCACCACCAATCATGCTGCATTTGATGTACCTCTAAAGTAGGAAGTCCAAACTCTTTCTTCTTTTTTTCCCACTATGAACAGCAAATATCTTCAGCAGTTGTACCACTGACTGGACTCAATGGAGAAATCAGGCAATAATGCTTCACCAGTGCTTCGTTTAATGTTCTATATCTTGACAAGGAAATCCAGTTTCTTGTGGCATTATTTTCTAATTATTTTTCTGTCTTCCAGATCTCCCATTTACCGCTGAAGGCAGCATCATAATAAGCACCAGAAGCTGCCATGACAAAAACAAACTTGTAAAAATCTGTGAAATATTGCCCACATGAGCAACTGTTGCCAGCATTCGTTTCTAAAAGCAATCAAAACCTAGAGGAATGGACCAACAGTCAATCTCAGGGTTTATCATACTGATATCCAATAAACTTCAACGTGATTTTGGACTGGTCTTGTACTCCAACCGGCTGGACCTTACGTTACCCCAACATTCCTGCAGGGAAAAGATTTAGCAACCTGGGCTCACACCAACATCATACTTCAAGGAGGGATCAGCATCAATTTGGTGTGTGCACGTGTGAGCGCACGTGTTTTCTGTGTGTGTTGGTGTGTTCTCTTTGAATCAACTGGTACAAAACTCTCCCGCTGACTCGTTTGCATCACTCTGAACGTCACCTTGTTTGTTGCTTCGACTGGCTGCAGCACGAACAGTTTGATAAGGTAACGCTGGTGCCACCCCTTAGATGAGGAGGCCCTATGGTTTTCCAGATGTGGGTCTGACCTACCAGGCTAAATTTAAGATTTTTTTTTTATATACTGATAATATGCCTTAAGAGTTAAGAGTTTAGCTTGTGTGTAAATTGACCTTTGTTTAGTAACAAAAAACTGTGCAACTGATCACAAAATGGAAAGAACCAGTGTGACTGAACCTATACGATGTGCAGAGGTGTGAAGACGAGGTGAACAGCTGTATTACTGTATCAGTGTTAAACCTGCCTCATTAAATATGTACAGATATGACACAAAAACAGATTTAAAAGAATATATGACAAGAAAAGTACATAAACTGGGTGGGGTTCCGTGGCCTGGCAACCAGAGGGTCACTGGTTCAATCCCGAGCCGGTACCAATGGTGTGGGCGGGGGGAGTGCCCACACAAGAGCTTTCCATGTCCACATCCATGGATGAGGTGCCCCTGAGCAAGGCACCTGAAACACCTGCCTGCTCCCCAGGTGCTGCACCGTGGCAGCCCACCACTCTGGGTCCATCAGCCCAGATGGGTTCAATTCAATGCTGAATTTCCCCAAGGGGATAAATACTAGTATATCAACAAAAAAAATCACAATAGACAAACAAAAGCTGATAACACAATCACAAATATAATTTCTTGTGTCTTTGTTAAAGCCATTAAAAGTAAAAGTAAAAAGTTAAGTAAGTGAACCCATAGACTCAATATTTCAACAAAAGCTAACTGGAGTCAAAACAAAACCAAATAATAAAATGACTTTTGAGGTGGTTTAGAGTTGCTTTGATTGATGAAACACTGAAACATTTAAAATTGTATTTTTATAATAAGCATCTGCTGATGTGAACCAAATTCTGCAGAAAAGAGGTCACTGAAGACACAGTTAAGAACTGTTGACCTGCCTAAGGCTGGAAAGGGGATACAAAGTGCTTGGGCATCCATCAGTACATAGTTATAGAAACTGTTCAGCATTATGAGTAGTCTTTCAAAAAGTGTATTTTTGTTTGCTTTATTGATAAGTGACCTAGTTAGGAAACTTTAATAAGAACTAAGGATTTCTCAAAGATGGAAACGCACACTGAGACACCACCAGCACTTTCTGGTTAAAAAACTGGAAGGTAAAAACAAGCAAAAGAGAAGAGAATAATCAAATTGTGATATAATGAGGAGAACTTAACCAGCATTCTGGTGAAAGTTTGACATTAAATAGAATTTGTGAACATGTTCACAGTACTGTAAAGCTCACCAAGACAAAACAACAGGTGATTGTTTACTTCATGAATAACGATATCTAGGAAAATCTGGACCTCAGACATTGTCGCCACATTTTACAATGTTCAAGATGTTGGAGGTATATAAATAAGTGGATAATTGAACCAACTATTACATTTGAAAGTATTAGTTTTTAAAGAGGCAGTGAACTTGCAGAAAACCCAACTACCTACCAGTTCACATGGTTTATGTTTCTACATCCCATGCATCACTCCAGACTTTTTGGTACTTAACTTTCCTGTTAAAATTGAGCCCCACACCACTGGTTTGTTTTTGTACTTAACATAGGGCAATGATTTACAATCTACTACTGATGCTAGCTCTTTTAAATTCCAAACACCGTGGGCTCTGTGCCCTGAAAGGCTAATGACTGTGCATCCCACCCAAATAACAATTCATCACAATGAAAATAGCAAATGAAAACTTAATAAAGCACAACAATCGAGACTCACTTCTAATATCTCAGAGTGCTGTAAAGATGGCTATTTTTGTGTCATACACACCACATACAACCACAAAAACGATGTTATTATAGCTAATATTTCTTCTCAGTGTCAGTATTTATGTCTGTAATCCATACTGCATACGTTTTCTCAAAATTTTATGAATCATGTAACATCAGCATTGCTTTAAAATCATATAATACACCCATCTTCTGCCTTAACATCTATACATGAATGAAAAACAGCCCGGCTGTAGTTGTAGAACAGTTATCTACAAAACAAAGTACATGCTAACATCAGACCAACTGAAATGTGGACTCAGATAATTACAATGAGCTGTGTGGCACTTGTGTGGTGACAAGACAGAAAGACTGCCTGAAAGCTTCCAAACTGCCAACAACTTCTCCTACTGCAGCCCAGTACCCATCAGTCAAGGCTGCTGCAGATACTTAAAGCCCCTCTGCTTTTAATTCTCCTCATCTAATCAGTGAAGGATTTAGGTACACCCGGGAATGCTGACAGAATACAATTAGCTTCCTGCTAGGAAGGAAAATCAGCAGAGGGAGACCTTGCTCTGACTCATTTCCATACCACAAAATAGGTCTACCAATTATCAAGAAAAAAAAATTAAAAGATTCCAGCAGACATATCTGGGTGAAACAGAGAAATTACATTAAAAGTCCGGTGAGGCTGCTGTCACACAGTGGGGGCAGGGGTGACGGTGACGGTTAGTGCGTCTATTTGTCCACCGACAGTGAAGAGACAGCAGCTCTCAGCGCAGGTGAGATTTGGCAACATGATCCCGGCCTCTTGGAGCAGCCTGCCGCTCCTGACTGCCCTGAATTATTCATCTGTTACGCAGCGCACCACTGGCAAGTGTGCCAGGGTCGTCAAGGCAACCATTGCCTTTCCTGCCCACACCAAAAACCACAAACCCACACACATGCTCACATAATTCCAACGGCTTTGCTTTAATTCAAACCGTTAAATCTAAACTGGAAAAGGAAACAATATGACTTTTATTGATGCCCAAACGATCATCTGCCCCCTCATGACCTCGATGCAATATGATTACTGCAGAGGATGAGCTGGACACTGCAAATAAAGCCTATAGTGGCTCTAAATTCACACACACACACTTGCTTTATGCATGCCGTGTCCACCACATCAGTGGCCCCATTACGATGAAATGCCACAAAAATGTCACCCAAAAATGTCACAGTGTGATCATACATACTAAAGAGCGGCTCTAGACTGGATAATCTTTTAGGGGGATTTAAAGACTTAAATTTATGGAAAAACGACAAGAAGAAATGTCTTGATCATGGCATCGGATCAACTGCAACATGAAGTAAATCCTAGAAGACAAAAACTACCATAATAACACCAGCTTGATGTCCAACTTTGAGATTATGTTAATTTGGGGATGAAGAGAGGAGCAGCCACTAATTCAAACATGCGGGGATGTTATTATTGCTCACAAAAGCAGATTGCAACAGTTGTCATGACTCACAAAACTGTGGAGTGTAAATGCATGCACACACACACACACACGTACAGTCGTCCCTGAACTCTTCTGTCAAAAACTTAATTGACAGCCTGACGTGCGATGCCCCACTGGCACCATCTAATGTTGCAGTTGTCAGTCACATTCAAGATTTAGCAGCTCAGTAAGCTGTGACCAAAGATTCGTCTTTGAAAGGCGAGACGGCGTGTTTACACACAGACGGAAAGGCAGAACAATATGCAACAGAAACAAGTGGCTTTGATGGAAAGTCAGGTGTGCGTGATGAATCATTTAGGTCCGTGCAGGTGTTGTTGTATTTCTCCGAGAATGGCTGAACAGACTGACACAGACGCCCTGGTGGCTCAGAAATCTGCTCTCTTACCGAAGCCAGATGATGTCAGCAGCGTTGTGTACTTGTGTTTGCCCTCTCACAATCCATACGACTGCTCGATGAGAAACGAGGGTGGCACCTCCTCATATAAATACGATCATAAACACACGCTTGGAGGCACTCAGACACTGGAGGTAAGCTCATGTATACAAAGAGTACTATATGTGGGAGGAAGACGTTGCTGCGCGGAAAGAGCAGCAGCAGTCTAATGTGTACTTTGTTAAAGATAAGGGTATGCAAAAATGTTAAGGGAATAAAAGAATACCAGGCTGCAGTTTCATGCAAAGAAAAGCTCACAATGGATTGAATATAAAGGCAATTATAATTGTTTTTCCATTTGCTGCTTTGGAAAAAAAAAAAAACCTCGGTTGCAAAGGAAGTTATGCATTTTCAATTTAAGGCTATTTTGCAGAAATGTGTAGAGTACTTAAGAAGTTCATATCAATTTTGATAACCGCCATGCCGCAGGGGAGAAAAGACACATTCAAACTTCATTAAGAGAAATTTCAAGGAAAAACACACTTGAGTACAAAGAACACTGATTGGCTGCCAAGCACTTGGTGGGAAATGTGGAGCAAAGAAAAACACAACCAGTGAGCTCTTATCATTTCAAAACGCATAGAGATCCCTTAAGTACAGTTTTCTGTTGTGTGTGTAGTTATTTTACTGCCTAAATTTAAGTTTCCTCTGCTCCAGTGACCTGCAGGACTGTGCTTGCAAATAGCAAACACGCACGCACGCACACACACACACACACACACACACACACACACACACACACCCGAGTATCACACATATATTCAGACCAGTTGCTTCCCATTATTTAGACGTCAGTCAGAGGCTGAGGATGCCAACTGGTAACGCGAGCTGAGACTGGGATGAAGCTCTGCCATTCCTCACATGGTGACAACAGCACGGCGTGGACTGAACGGGACAGCACGACGCTTCGCAGCGGCGCAGTGATGAAAGCAGCCACGCCGGTTACTGTAGCATATGATTAATGACGACAGTAATGAGAATATATCATGCACAATAGACGGATCATGACATAAATTTAACTGTATAAAACGGCTTTGTACGTTTTCAGTGCCGCTTTTAAAGCTCTATAAAAAGGTTTTACTTTGCTTTTTAACCAAGTTAGTTCACTCAGAAGTTGCTGAATGATGGTGAAGAACACCACAACAAGGACCCAACCAGTCTGCAGGTAGACGAACACACAAGACAGCAACCGCTCTTGAAAATTTAAAAGCAGAACTTCCAATAAAAAAAAAGAAAAAAAAACCAACCAATTCATTGTGCCAAAAACAGTACAGAGGGACTGCAAAACAGACCATTTTCAACTGTTGTAATGTCACCACTCATCTTCAGCATGCTCTGTACCTGTGCTCTGAGGAAAGTAAGCCATAAACTGGTTCTCTTGTTAATTTGTCTCATTGTTCTTATAAATATGTCTTCATGTGTGCAACAGCAAAGTTAGCACCAAGTATTATTTTAAAACTCTCCAGACATTCAGTTTTGGGGTCAGGTCAGGTCTTCAGGCGGGCCATGCCACTGCCCACACCCTCCTCCTCCTCCTCCTCCACCTCAACTATGAATTTTTAATATTTAAGAAATGTACTTTTGCAGTGCCCTATTGCAAAATGCTGTGACATCCCTGGAAAAGATGTGGCCTCGTTGCTCAAAAATCTCAGTGAACTGCTCTGCATGTATGAAGAGGAGCTAACGACGTTGGCAGGGTCTCTGATGCAACCGCAGACCATCACAGACCCTGGCGTCCTGGTTGTTGGTCTTCATCTTAAGGTCCAGAGCCTGTTCCTTCCAAAGAAAGACTCGTATCTCTAATTTACGCCTGGGATGGGTTACCGTGGACAACGCCTCTGGACGCTGTTTAATGTTTGGTGAAGTTTGAAGCAAAATTTGTGTCATTTACACTCAAAATGTCTTCCAGATCCCTTGAGTTGTTTATATTTTTTTTTATACACTATCATTCATCCCTGTGGGGAAATTCTGCCTCTGCATTTGACCCATCTGGGATGCTGGGCCCTGAGGAGTGGGTGGGGTTTTCAGGTGCCTTGCTCAGAGGCATCCATGGATGTGGATGTGGGGAGGCGCTGTTTCAGCACTCCGCCCACCCACATCACTGGTGCCGGCTGGGGATTGAGCCTACAACCCTCTGGTTGCCAGCCCAGTTCTCTAGCCGGTACGCCACGGTACCCCCCTGGTTTAATAATAATATTCAGGAGAAGAAACATGCAAATCCGATCTTTTCATTGAGGAAGGATGTTCTATAAACATTTCAATAATTTTCCTCGTGGATTTGATAAATGTATTTTAGATATTATAAACCTGAGAAGACATCCTGCTGCCAAACAATCACAAGGATCAATTAAGTCTTTACCACCAACTGTAAAGCAGAATTTACTTGAACCATTAATTCATTCATCCATCTGAGACAAACGTGTTAACAGATGGGAGTACTATTTTGTGCGCCTTTCGTCACACAGCAGATTATCTCTGACTAAGCAACTTGACTTTGTCTCAGGAGAGCATAGTGGCATGATTCAAACACTTTAATGTGACTGAGCGAACGGCGCTGCACCTGATGCCTCCCTGAGCGTAACTAAGGCAGCGTGATGCTCGGGAGGCTTTCAGCAACTCCGCACTGCTGTTGTGTGTCTGGAGAAAGATAATGCCATGAGGCAAATAAAAAATAAATAAACATATTCATCAAATCCCAACTGAATAGCGAGAAAACAGTACACAAAAACAGAAACAGATGTGTCTAACATAATGACGACTTTACATAACAATTGTTGGACATGGGTGGCAAAAAGGAAGTGAATTTAACATTAATATATTCTCGTTTTGCTGACTTGCTTTTAACATTATCTTTTCATTGCACTCAAGTTTAAATCACAAACTCTATCTAGCCCTGTAGCAACGGCCTCTGGAGGGCTTTAAAGCGGTTAAATGTGATTTTGTGCCATCATCTGAAAGCCTCAGGATTGAGTTGGAGCACGGCTAAAAACAGTTCAGGGTGTCCATGTGTTCCCAGCACTGAGTGGAGAAAATTATGCAATATTCAGTGAAATTTCCCCTAACTGTAACTCTCTTGAACACCAAGAGGGAAAAAAAAGAGAGATAAAAAGTCCATTATATCTCTTTTACGAAGTCTCGGTTGTATGAAACGGAACGATAAAAATAGCCCAACTAGTAGCACAGCCCACCTACAACATGTGGCCTTCAAGAAAAAGCAAAACCACTTCACTGACTCTCACATGAAACCAATATGGGTTCAAAAAGGAAAAAATATGAATGAATTAAGTAGAGGTGTTAACAGCGCTGTCAAATAATCAGAGAAAATGACTTCTTCAGAGAAGACAGTCAAATAAACGAAAGCTAGTGAGTGTTCAGATACGTGATAATTAAGGACAGTGGTTGATGTTATGTTACAGTTTTCTCACCCAGTGGCAGACTGTACAGCTTTAAAAATGTAATCCATTGAAGAAGAGGAAAAGTGACAGGGGAAGGGTGGCATTTAAGTATAAAGAAGCCGTGATGTTGTCACTAGAGCGTCTGAGCGACGGAGTGAAGCTTTCTAAAAGACTTCAGTCTGACCAGTGATTACAGAGCAGCTGCAGTTTGACCTCACATCACACCAGTTATTTCGAGGAAACGCTCATCTCCATCCTCATTATTACCCTCTGTAACCTTTGTGGTAGGTGTGGAAGACAAACACATCTATGCGCAGCATCATAACAAGTACAGAAATTGGCTCCAGTGGAACTAACTCAGTCTCGACATGCTTTCCAAGACAGAGACTGTTTATAAGATGGCAGCGTCACAGAGGGACATTCAGGCTACCTTCTGCCAAGTTCTGCAGGACTGAAGTGGGACAAATGCAAGTCTGAGCACTTGCAGCGCAGCGTGACTTATTCTTTGAATTTGCACTGCTTCCAATACTTCACCTGGAACATCTTCACTGACAGAAACAACTGGTCAGCGTAAAGCCAAATCCATGCTTGAATGTGACGTAACGTGCTCTCCGGCAGCCTTGAGACGGAGCTGACAGCAGTTAAACTGGGAGCCGTTAGTGTCTCACGTTACAGTGAAAAGCCCAGTTCTCACTGACAAAACAATGAGGGGGCTTTGAAGTCCTGCACACACACACACACACACACACACACACACACACACACACACACACACACACACACACACTGTGATGTCAAGAACCTGAAAACTCACAGAAATCAAACTACATTTATTCAATAGAGCTGGAAAACTCTCTGACAAGTGTGTCCTCAGGAGTGTCAGGGAAAGAAGAGGCTCACAACAACAGTCAAATATTCTAATATATCTGCTTCAACACGTGGTGAAATGTGGTTGCTTCCTCACATGTCTTTCCTCTGAGGTGCTCCGTCTGACTGGGTGCATTAACCAGGAGGATACTCATTAACTGCGTCTAAAAGTCAAAAAGTCTTTGACTGCTCGTCACGCAGATGCCTCACACTGATTTACAACATTTCTGAGACTTAAGTCGCAGCGCCACAGCCGTGCTAGCAATTCACTAACACAAAGAAATGAGAGAGGCAAAGGCTGGGTGAGGTACAATAACAATCAACTGGAGGTGGACAATGTGAGAGAAGGGAATGCTCCAAAGTGTGACAGTGATCCTTATCACATCTCACAGCAGAGAGAAACAACATGGGTGTTAACAGCAGACAAAGACAATGCTGTCTGGGTCCCATAAAACAGTCAGTCAGCCAACTCAATGCAGAATCAATTATCTAGGAGTTATGAAGAAACTTCTTTCCATCCTTCTGTCATGTGAGCTCGGGCATTTTAACTGAATAACCTGTAGCATCTGAGCTAAATCTGCTGCCAAACAGCATGGCATGCCAAGCTCGCAAATCATGTGGATATGTGGAAGTGGGACTTGAATGACTGCCAGTACACATGCTAGGATGATCTTGTGTAGTGTCTCTTACGTGCACGCCTGTGCATGTGTGTGAGGGACAGCGAGGGTCTGCGAGGCACAGTGGAAATGCTTCTCCCTGAGAGTCAAGTTTGATGTAAAATAGGCAGACGTGCGCTTGATGAAAGCCTGAAATGTTCTCTTTATTCATAAGGGAGGAAAGCTTGTGTTGGCTCCGCGGATTTGTCTTTTTTCTTTGTTGAATGTTTATGTCATGTGGCTGCTCAGGCTGCAGATTGTAATCGCATTTGTTTTTGCACAGTTATAACATGCAATATGCTTTATCAATGCTATAGTGGCATCTAAATCGCAAATATCTGGCATGTGTCAAGTTTGAATATTTGCTCCACTGACCTGTGTGAGATTTGTGTTGATGTTGACATTATAAATCACTCATCTGTGCCATGTTTGTACTAAAGAGAAGACAAAAATGGAAAGAGCCATCCCTCCCTCAGTGTTGGCGTTATACTAAATGACGTTATACTACACTGACTTTGCTTACATCAAATACAATGCAATAAAGGAATAAAATAAAAAACATATTTCACACTCGTGTGCACACACACACACACACACACACACACACACACACCCCACTACGTGCCAGTTAAAGCATTTTAAT
>JBAMYA010000013.1:4208887-4221309 GCA_037176975.1 Arrhamphus sclerolepis
ATTACCACCATAACTTTACTATCAGTGGCCATAACCTTCAATAAATATAACCTTCTGTGTCCAAAAAGCTTGCAAATCCAACCGAAAAGTGTCTTTTGTTTTTGTTTTTTAATGATGATGACTCAACCACAGGACAACTTTATTATTTATTTACATAGCGTTTTATATTTAAAGGCAGTCTATGTAGTAACGCAACTTCTGACCACATGGTGGCACCACATTAAAAGAAAGTTCATGTGTCAGGCCCTGGTATTAGACACAAAGTAGTGCACCTCTAGAGGGATAAAGTGATATTACAGTACATACCAGATCATCCTCAATCAATAGTGCAGCGTTGCTAATGGCTCTTTTGTCAATACAGCAGATCTAGACTACAAGCTACCATGTGGTCAGACGTTGTATTGCTACATAGAGTGGCTTTAAAGGTTTGTATTAGTTTTATTAGTTACAGGTTACAATGTTCTCGCACTGTTGGTTAGTTGCAGCTTAAAATTTTAAAGGTAATCAAGAAATTAAACAAATAAATAAATCTTCCATTGACTTTGGCTTTTGTTTCCTTGCACACTATGAACAAAATATATTCAATGTTTTTTTTGTTTTTTTTATCAGTTTCATTTCATTTGCTTTCCAAAAAAAACAAAAACAAACGGTTGAGACAAAGGATCAATTTAGTGCCACTAAAATGGTGAAAGAAGGAGAAAAAAATAAGTTAACATGTGATTGCTTTAATGATTTATACAACAGCAACATGAAAGACTGAGACTTGCCAACCAAAGGTAAGGAGAGAATCTACTCTGACAACAAATGTGATGAGAAGATGATTGAAAAATGCGAAAAAACAAAATCTTCCTTAAAAAAAGCCTGAATGGGATTTGTATTCGTCTCCTTCTGTAGTGTTTAATGTTGTTAAACAATTCAATCGATCTGGATAAATTTCAGAAAGGGCAAAGACAAAGAAAGGGCCTAAGATGAAGCCCTGAGATCTCTCACCCCTCAAAATTCTAGCTAATATAATCATACAGGAAACGGATTACTTTAGGAAACCTTCGTCCCTGCGGGGCAAAGCTACACATTACTCTTCTGTTACCTGAGACACTGCTGACATTTCTGGGCTCAGAGACATCTGGGATGGGCCATCACACAATGGGATTTAAGAAGTAGAAGAAGAAATGTGCGCTGTGCAGTCTGGACTAAAGACGAAAAGGACCATCCAGACCGAATGGAGCAAGTCCAAAAACCAGGGTCTGTGATGGTATGAGGTTGCATTATCACTGTTGGAAAAGATCATTTATACTTGTGTGATGGTGGCATTAATGCGGAAAAGTAAATTAAGATATTAGAGCAATATATGCCGCCTGCCAGGTGACATATTTTCCAGTGACTTCTGTGCATTTAGTCGACTCAAAACCACATTCTGAACATATTACTAAAGCGTGGCTGAGGAAGATGAGGGTAGAAGTACTGGACTGCCTGCATTCCTGGCCTGTCACCTGCTGAGAATGAGTTTTGAAATAAAACAGCCCAGCAAAGATGGCCCTGTACTGCAGAATAATGGGACATACTGTAATAACTGAATCGCTTTTTCCCTCGGTTTCCTCAATACCAGAACACCTCACGGGTGTCGTGGGAAGGAATAACATTAGAAAGTGGCAAAAGCTTCATTGTTTCAACTATTTTTTGAATGTGTGACAGGATGGAAATACAAGCTTTTACAAGAAAGGTTCAACTGAATGTAAAAGTTTCTGCAGTTATTTATCTATTTTTATTTTATTTTTCCTATATGGGGATTGTAATTTGAATATATTATATACCACACTGTTTCTGCAACACACACACACCAATATATCATGCATAAATCAGGTCGTCTGTCTTCTTTAGTAGTCACAACCCCATTTCTTACTGTGGATCAATAAGTGTGTTTTTCCCCTCATTTTCAGCTCAAAAGAGATCAAACAAATTGCACACTCAGATGCTAACATTCAGAGATATTGCCAAGACAATCTTGGCATTGAACATGATGACAATCAAAAGCCAACAGTTTTATCACCTCCTTTCAGAACACGCTCACATGTCCAGTCTGCTTCAGTTTCACCTTCACTTATTTTAGTTTATGGTGCTGAACAGATAAAGCTGTGGTCTCCTCCTGCAGAGCCGTGACAGGAGTTACAGAAAGGAGAAATGTGGGAAACGTGTAAACGATGCAGAAAAAGACACTTTGAATGCTCTCAGGTGGAAGTTGAAACACATCAGTCACAGGAAAGTCAAACAGGGACGTGGATACATTATTTAAAACAGTGATTACACAAAAATCTGAAGATATTTGTCCAGCCAGATGCCACCTGAAAGATTTTTCTCGTCCTACCTGCTGTATCCGACAGAGTGGCCTTTTCCTGTGCTGCAGTGGAGAATGCCAGACTCCTCCAGCAATTCATTATCTTAAGTGTGTCTAGGGCAAATAGAGAGAACTGAGCATTGAGATGCATGATGGGAGGGACTGCTGAAACAAGCTTTTCAAAAGGGAACGTCTCGCAAGACACTGGCAATTAACCGGAGGACTTGATGGGTCTGACTGAGGAGTCTGTCTTATCAGCTTGTAGTCAGGACAATGTCACGTTCATTATAAAAACTAAACGTATTGATTCTAAAAAGCTTTACACTTTGATGCTGAAAATGTATTTTGACAAATTATGTTTGAATTCACTAGCTGCTTGAGGGGGTCTAGATGAATAAGAGCAAGCAGCCAATGACTTTGGTTGATATGCACCTTGACATGTAAAACCATCAGCATGTCAGCTGTAATAAGCCCAGAGGAGAAGCAGGAAGGGACTGATTACATTAATCTGATACTGAGACACCCTTCCTTCATATTCTGCTCCAGGCCGTCATCACTATGATGTTCTGCCAGACGATTAATTGTCATACAAATAATTGCAGTTGCAATAGTCAGGGTCTGCTGGGAAAATCTGGCCAAGGAACCTGCTAGAAAAATCCTCAACTCCCACCTCTGACGGGACTTCTGCGTCATGCTGAGGGACTGGGCTGGGTGGTGCAGAGTACAAATAACTTCACATTTGTTGGAAGGAACACTTCAAGGATCTTCTCAATCTCACATTTTCCACAATTTTCTTGTGAGTCTGTCCCTGTATAATCTGAAGCTAATGGAAGCAAACGACTAGTCCAGTTAATTGAAGTGCTGATTTCTTGAACTAAAAAGAAAAGAAAAAGAAAAAGATAAAACAATCTAGGAAGATCTCGTATACGAGTCAATACTGGACCGACATGAACTCGCCGATGTGAGCTGAGGAAGTAAAGGGCTACTAGTCAGATGGCGTTCTAGCTTTCCCCGTGCGTTTCTGTTTGGTTGATATTAGGCTGTATTGCTAAAGCTCTTTGTTTTCTCACTGGTTCATAGTTTATTGCCTAATAGACGTTGGGAGATTACGTAACATGGCTTTGATAGCTAACATGCTATTGTTACTCAGATTTCAGTGTAGTGATTGTTTCCAAATGAGCCCTCACGATTCACGGTTCTTCTCTCATCATCTGGTCAACAAATGTATTTATGACAATAGTAACTGACAATTGCACATCTCAACCACAGAGGGGTGCTAAAGAGCACAATCTTACATAGCGTCGCTTTAATTTCTTTACTCTTTCTGGTGAATATTTACTTGTCATCTAAATGATCAGCTTATTCAACTTGGTTTTAAAAGGACTTATTTGCTGGCTGGGGGCAGATGTAACATTAATTTGGTTCTCCTGCTTACTGATTCAACAAAAATGCAACAAAACCAACTATTGTTGAATTGGAACAATCAGCGCACAGTTAACCTCCAATCAAACCAAACAAAAACACCATTTGGGAACATGATAGAAAGACACAGATGAAAGGCTCCACATGGACTGAAATGAAATTAGCATTTTTCTCCAATCTCCACAATGGTTCAAGCTGTTGAAATGAAATTGCAATTAAAATGGGGGGGTGGGGGGGGGGGTGCTTTAAGTCATAGTTCTTATTGCTGGTCCTTTCAGCAGCACAAAGCTGAGACAATTCTTTGACAAAAAAGGCTCCTTATCTTTCTCTGTTCATAATAATGGAAATCCGAGACATTTTATCACTGAGAAATTCTAATTATTGCCTGGTTTATAAAATGAGAATCATCATTCAGTATTATCTGCAGTAGAAGCAGTCCTATTGGTGGAGAGATGGCAGAATGGAGCATCTCTGAAGTCGAGCCGGCGCTGCAGACGTACAGGCTTTGTTGTAGAGGACAGCCTGACGCTGCATCTCAAGCTGCTTCTTTCTGCTTCACTTCACTCACTTTGCAGATGAGGTTGGCAGCAGCAGCCTGCTCCGTATTTCAGACTAATTTATGGCCTCTGCAGAGGAGGGTGCATTAGGAAGATCAGCCACGTCTAGCGTTTTCACGTTGCAACAACATGTCAAGCGAAGTCCCAATAATAAGCCACCAGACATGCAGAAACGAGTGTGACAGTGTTCGGGTTCACTGAAAACTGAAGTAGATTAAATTGGCATTCATTTTGAAGTTCCCATTTTTTTTTAAATAAATCATTTTCAATACTTTCCATAACACTGTAAAGTGGGCACCACCAATGTCTTGCTGGTTATCCTGTTTCTAGGAAATGGTGCGAATCAAAATGAGTTTTTTTTTTTTTTTTTGAACAAGTTCAGGAGCATGTATTACTTTAAAAAGTAGCTGGTTTTATTATCTGACCTACAACAAGGACAAAGTAGTCGCTGATTTATATTGATGTATATTGATTTTCTGTCAAAACTCAAAGACTTTGATTCAAAGTCAAAAGTGTTTGTCCATAAAATCCTCAGGCTAGACAACTGTGAACCCCAGCATGGCAAAGTTTGATCTGAGTGTATTCTATTTATTCTTCACTCAACAGGCAGTCGTAAATGAAGCTTTTGACCGTCTTTTTCATTTCCTATAATACTTCACTCCCCCCACACTCCAGAGACGGGAGGGCAGATGTATAGCCAACAGGACGCAGCTACAGTTTTGCCTCTAGCGCTGACCTCCTCTGTTGACAGCCATATGCTCCCCTTTTAAATATTTATGGCTGTGTGAAGAACTGAGAGAAACGCAGTGCGACCCAACATGTTAAAAGTCGACGAGGCCTCGTGATCCCCGAAAGGTTGGATGTGAAGGTTGATGCAAGTGTCTGTTCACATTTAGAGAGTCAGCACAGAGGTATTTTTATCTTTATTTTGTAAACAAATGCTTCCTAAAATCGCCTTTCCTTGGCACAAAATGATAACTGTTCTGATAGAATTTAACTGAGACTGGACTTAAAGGTTAATTTACCTCCTTTCATTTTAAAGAAAACTACTCTAAATCCTTAATTCACAGTGGTTTTTGTAGAAAAGAGCCTTGTCAACATGGCTGAGATATGTAAGAGTGGTGGTGAAAGGATTGCTAGTCACTTTCTCGTTACTTCGATTTGCTGGTCGGCCATTGCCTTTAGTCATCTTAACTGTGATGATAAATGTAGCTTGTATGTGTGTGTGTGTGTGTGTGTGTGTATGTGTGTTGGGGTGGGGGGTTGTAGAGAGATAATGCTATGTTTTATGTGTTGTAATTTTACTTTTTGCTTGTAATATCATGCTTTTATACACAGGTTACATTGCTTTGTACCCTCCGGTAGGCGGACTAGCCTTTTGGCTAAAATTGGGTGCGTTTATATTTTTCTTTGTAAAATGTCCATTAATGTAGACTGGCCCTCTGGAACAAATAAAAGATAATAATAATAATAATGATAATAATAATGATTAGTCCTTGAAAGGTGCTTTTAGGTACTTGTAGTTGTACCTTTTACATACTTGTGTTATTACTTATATGTGACCTAAAACTAGGTTTCACCTTTTCCAGATGCTTTTTGTCACCGTTAACAGAAGTGATGACAACATAGTACAATTTGTCAGTTTGATTAAAGTCAGGGATACTTTAACAATCTTAAATAATATTGCTACAGTCAGGAAATCAATACAATCTACAATCATTTTTAAATGTTATAGATTTAAGAGAAGGTATTCTGTTGTTTAATCACTGTGTTACCGAGAGGATGTTTAGTGTTGATCGTTGTTTTTATTAACTTGTGCAACTTTATGTTTTGGACTTTCAGCGCTAGAGATTGCAGAATAATCCCCAGCACAGTTATCAGTTTGGCTCTGATGCTGCTGACTGCAGTTTAAACAAAGCTCTTCACCACTGACTTATAAAGAATATGCAACATCCTGCTGAAAACACTGAAGGAGCTAAGACTCCCGAAGTACCACAGTCTGCTGTGTGTCTTCTTGTGTCTTCCAGTCCTGTCTGTTGTGCAGGTGAAGACACAGGTATCTTACTCCTCTTCTCCCAAGGTGATAATGGCATTCAGGTTCATCCTGGTCTTCCTAAAATCCACAATCACCCCCTTTTCTCCTGTTTGCATTCCAGAGGAGGTGATTGTTCCCTTGTCATGTCTCCAAGCGCTCCACCAGTTCTCTGAGCTCAACCTCCTTCCCACCACTGATGATGCATCGCACAACTGCAGAGTAATCTGAGTACTTAAGGAGAAGCAGTGCGGGCTGAATCAAGCCAAATGCACCGGACAAATCAAAGATCATAATCACCTAGGAGATGACAGGTGAGGGTACAGTCCCCAGTGCTGCTCCTGACCTGTTGACCACACACACACACACACACACACACACACACACACACACACACACACACACACAGCCCTTCAGTCTCACAAACTGCGGTCTCTTTGTCAGAAAGTCGATAATCCAAGCGTTAGTGGAGGCATCCACCTGCGTTTTCTGGAGTTTATCACATAGCAGTGTGGGCTGAATCATGCCAAATGCACTGGACAAATCAAAGATCATGATCACCTACAGTGTCAGTTGGCGCTTTCCTGGCAGGTTCATACAACAAACCTTCTATTTCTGTTATTACCGCTATACCTGACTGTGTCTGTGACCTTTTTTTGTAATATTGTATTTTTACAAAGTCACAAATTATAGCAAATAGATGTCAAAATGCGTCATCATAATACACATCTAACAACTGCTTAGAGGCATTTTCAGAGACACTGAGTGTATGAAGGTAGATGTGTGTCAAAATGCACAAGCTTGTTGAAGTGAATGTGAGAAGTTGCACAACACAACGTGAACTTGCGTGAAGAAAGAAAATGTGAGAACATTTATACTGTATTTACCGAATAAAATTCAAGTGGACAGATAATTATTCATCATTACTTGCACACTCTTTTTCTCTTACAACATCAACTCGCCATTTACACTTTCTCAGATCTGCTTAAATCTGGCTGCGTAGTGACATCGCGACGAGCAGGCACACTGACTTTTGCAGCCGCAGTAAAGCCTGGTCGATGCCTCTGTTACTCCATAGACGCAATCAGATTGACAGAGACGTGAACCATTTATACTTCTCCATTGCTCGGAGAGTGTTGTAATTCTTTTTGTGACGGTGACAGTTCATGTAAGTCTCACATTACCATTTCATTACATACCAGCACCAAGTACGCAGAAATCCACTAAAAATACACAGTAAGGAGCCCTCATTGTTGAGTCTGGAGCTGAGACTTTCCTCCACCAACTCCTGTGTCACCTGATGTAGACGTCGTCACATGTTCAAATTAATCACTTTACAGTCAATGTTGCTAAGATGACAAAGGGCATAATCTTAAAAGGGTCAGAAACTTTGAATAAATGAAACTATCAGAGTCAGAACAGAGTAAATCCTAAGAAATATATGAATTCATTTTTTTCTGTATTTTCCTTTTCATCTGGTGTTTATTAGAAACCACATGTTGCAATTTTGCAAAGCTTTAAAAATGTAATCTAGTCTGAGTGAATCTAGTACCAGGAACAGCGAGGAACATCTGAATGACCACCTCACCCTGCACTGTTGATCCTGACTGACTGGAGCTTTAGTCTTGTGTTTGGAAGGCGTGCATGGGATGAGCTGTAAAGTGCAGGACAGTGATTCTTTGGTTGCGCCGAGACAAATGCAGTTACATTTTAAACCTTAAAGCTTTTGTTATGGTTACGCTTGGCGGTCGCACTAATCCACTAACTTCAATCCTGCAAATCAGATGATTTTTGATCTGCTACAGACCCACTTTTGGGTTGTAAATGGTGGTGGTCTCACATGGATGAGCAAAACAGGAAGTGAGTCTGTGCTTCCTGTTTTGCTCATCCATGTGAGACCTCTGGTTCACTACATATCCTTCCCTGCTTCACTAAGCCCATACTGTCTGACCATTACCAGAAAATGACATAAACATGCCTTAAGGATGGCGTAAACAACAAGGTTGATGCAGAACAGTAAGCACTGCTGACTTTTTTTTTCCTCAGTATGAAATGTTAAGCAGCCAAAGTCTGCATTTAATAATGCTGCAAATGTGTACGTGCAGGAGGAAAACATTACCGAGGAGCTCTGCAACAAGGGTTATTTCCAGGAGAGTTTTCAACCTTTCTTCTCTCTTGCCCACATTCCCGAGCACACACAGCTATCTGACATGCATTTACGGTGCTGGAGTGTTAGAGCTGTTAAGCTAGATTTGAAATGCTAAAGTGTGCTCCATAATGGGTAGCTCATAATGCTACTACAGATGCTTTTTCTAGTTTTGGCAGTTGTATTTTGCATTGTATAATCATGAGGACATCTATCCAGAGAAACTGATGAGTCAGTATTGAGCTTTTGACTTGTACCTCGCATTCTCTCACGGTGATGCACCAACTGAGATGTCATGCTGCTGTGATGCAACTTTAAACTCTCAGGTTACAGTGCCTGGTAGTGGAAAGCCTTTGTAACCTGAGTATAATTGTCCAAGAGAAGTTCACTTGATGATATCAGTCTGGGTGTGATCGCAGTAACATGATATCACAGTAAAAGCAGCTACGGTCAAATATATGGATTGCATGAAGAAACATTAAACATCACATTAGTCACATCTGCTCCTTTGTTGTTATTTTAAATTGAGGTCCTAATGAAATGTTTGTGACATGTTTAGGTCAAAATACCTCAGAGATAAAGCACATGAGCTCGCTTTCCAACCACATCGTTTCAGCTCTGTTGGTTTAAGAGGTGAAGTTAGCATGTTCACTCCACACGTCTTTAGCTACAACCCTGTTTCTGAAAAAGGCTTAGATGCTACACTGGACTTGATTCTAACTTATGAAATTAAAGTCGAGTATAACGGGAAAATGTATTACTCATCATTAAATAGAGAAAATTAGAATAACCAGAAATTTCTTTTCAGCACTGGTGCCAGGTTGAATCAGAGTCACAGCTCCATAGAGGCATGCTTTCCATCTCATTTAACTGCTGATGACTTTATGAACTTCTTTAAAAACAAAATAGTAAATATTAGGGATCAAAATCATATTCTCCTACCAACTATGGAGATTACATTAGACAGCCGTACTGGTTCTTACTTAGACTGCTTCTCTCCTATTGATATTTGTGACTTAACCTCAGTTGTTATAAACACTCAGAGCCATCTACTTGGCACTATTCTATTCTTTCTATGCTTTTTAAATAAAATCTTCCCATGATAGGTTCTGTAATGCTGGATCTTGTCAATGTATCCTTTACAACCGGATATGTACCAGGAGGTTTTAAGATTGCAGTAATTAAACCTCTACTCAAAGAGATGCTTTTGGATTCTGATCATATAGTCAGCTACAGGCCTATTTCCAACCTTCTCAGCGCAGGATTTGAGACCATTGACCACAAAAGTCTTATTAATTGATTAAAGCAGTTTGTTGGACTTCGAGGAACGACATTAAAATGGTTCAAGTCATATTTATCAGACCAATTTCAGTTTGTCCATGTAAATGATAAAATGATTGTTTCAGTAGTACTAGGGTCAGCTGTGGAGTACCACAGGGTTCAGGTCTTGAACCGACACTTTTGTCTTTATGCATGCTTCCTGCATAATGTAATTTTTCATTGCTATGAGGATGATACTCAGTTGTATTTATTCTTGCTAACCAAATAGCCTTATTAGATGCCACAGAGGGATGCCTGCTGGCGTAGACAGCCGGCAGTCCAACCCTCCAACAACCACCATTTTATATATTTTTATACAAGATATTTTGATATATACATATTCCCTTGCCACTGTTAGGTTTGCCATGTGCTTGGGGGGGGCATGATCTGGAATCTGGATTTCTCAGAAGAGCCTATAGAGACAAAGTTGTAAATTAACGCTATAAAAGTAAAATTGAATTGAATTAAAATGAATTGACAAATTGAATGCTAAAAAGAAAATAAAATTTGTGTTTGGTAGATTATTTCTTTGTCGTAACAATGTTCCTTTGTAATAAATGCCCTCTAAATGGAGCCACATTTATAAGGAACATGTATTTGTGGGATGAGCATCTACCATCTAGAATTAATCTCTAAAGAGACAACTACTGCAATAATTGAATTTCCCTTCAGGGATCAGCAAATTATTTTTGAATTGAATTGAATTGAAACCCTATTGAACAGTTTTGGGATCAGTATGCTGACACATCAGTGTGACCAGACTGGTGACCAGTATGAGGAGGAGGTACCAAGTTGTTGTAGCTGTGTATGGTTCTCCTACACATTACTGCAGCTCTTGTTTGTTAAATGAATACATCAAAATTGTCAATTGCTAATATGTCTTGTTTATTTGGACTTCAATCATCTAATCATAGATCTCATCACATAAAGTAGAATTATTGCATAATGTTATGGAGAATGGCAGAAAGGACTTTCTAAAGTGTTTTTTGTGGCAGCAGAGCTGAAAAAGTCTGTTGGCCTCTGGAGGGTGTTATGAAGGGGGTGGTACGGATTGTCAAAGATGGACATTAGTTTGTTCAGTGTCCTCCCTCCTGTCCCTCTATGAAATCAAATGTATGCAGTCTCTGTCCAATAATGACTCTGTGGTGAAGATGAAAGGGACCAGCCTGTCATCAGTGATAAGTTCAAATTGTCTTTGATGGTATGAGGGTGCATTAGTGTCTATGGAACGAGCAGCTTGCACATATGGATATACAGGTTTAAGAGCATCATATGCTCCCATCCAGACATTTCAGGATAGGCCTTTCATCTTTCAGCAAGACAATGCTGAACTGGATCCTGCATCCATTTCAAAAACATTACTTTTTTTGAAGAAGTGTCCAGTTGCTGTGTAGCCTCTAAGATGTGAGCTTTCCAAATCATTGTAATCTGTTTTTATTTTTAATCGTATCATTCAGGTAAAACAAATAACACAAACTATCTTTTATTTAACATTTAGACTTTCTGACTTGAAAAACAATGTTTTAGTGAACCAGAATTGTTTTTTTTAGATCAAACAAATGAAATCAATCAATTCTGTAGAAAGTATTATGCAGTCACCCTGTATGTCATACACCTCCATCAGATTAAATCGGTTTATTAGTCTGCAAACTGCAATCTGGACCAGATAAATTTATTGAAGCTGGTTAAACTTGGTTGATTTCTTCTCTAATTATTTTACTGTAAATGAAGCTCATACAGTCTTCACGACTGACACCTCCAGAGATGCTCAGCTCAATAGAGTTGTGACTCTTTGTCAGCCTGGCTACAGTACTGAACAGAAAACATTGGCTTTTTTCCTTTTCTTCAATAACAGACAAATAATAAGCTGTTTTAGCATTTATATACTGCTGTAGACTATCTTTCCACGTGTGATAGGAGTATACTGACTGACATGGTCACATCACTTCATTTCCATTTTACTTGTTTTTGGATTCAGCATGCGGATATGTGAATTATACCTGGAAGCTGAGCTTTGATACTTAGAGACCCTACAACATGTAAATCTGAATGTAGTATCGACAGGGTAATCAATATCTCCAGGAGTGAGGTTCAAGTAAGCATCCTCAGTTATTTTACCATATTCTACCGATGGGAGATGAGAAGTGATGGCCTATTTAAAATTATTGACATCATTATCGGACAGGCATCTGCTGTAATAATATCTTTTATTATGAGATATGATGTCCAGAATGTTAAATTCAAATGTTATTAAATTGCGTTTGGGAATCCATCAACTCCAAAAAGGGATTTAAGTGGTACACTGCGACTAACAAAACTGGCTTTTCTGATTTCCATCTCGAGAGGGTTAGACTAAGCGCGACGCTTTCAAACATATTATAATTGATTTTATGTTTAATTTTTATTTGAAGGCTGGAGGTTCAGATGGTTGCTACTCCTTCACCTTTCCTTGTGCTTTGGGAATATGATAATTCATATAAGTGCATGTGCACGTTCTTATGAACAAGTTTTACACAGTGTTGTGAATGATAAGTGAGTTTTTAGTGAGGAGGTGACTTATGTGCAATTCTAGGGACGGTTTTACAAAAATTTAAGAAGGGATGCCCAATGTCT
>JBAMYA010000013.1:4221409-4276397 GCA_037176975.1 Arrhamphus sclerolepis
CACATGAATAATGATCAGGCATGAATTTCTGTTTTCATCTAGCAGCTCAACATATCACTTAATTAACGTATGTTTCTTGCTGTATCACACACACTAAATCACCACTGTGTATCACTACGCACATTCTGAAATTTATAAAGTCACATTTTCAAACAAGTCTCAGTATTGTATACGGACAGATAACTGTCCATTTCAAATTTTAATTCACGTTTTTTTTCCTTCATTTACTCGTTTTTCATTTTCATTTTTCCTTTTGTTTTTGCCCCAACAAATCAGTCTCAGTCTCTCAAAATGTTTTCACACAGTCCATGTATCGAACACAGTCTTCATTATCTCTTACCACAGCCCTTGGTGTTGGTCCATCTGAAAGTCTTTTAAGCTCTCAGGTGGTCTAATGACTTGGCCGCTTCTGGTTTGAGTTGGTTTTAGAGTGGATGAGGGCTGAGAGTCCAGTTTCTGCTACATTTGTAGTTGGTAAGTCTGGCAGCTCTTCATTTCTCAAAGTCTGAGGTCGTTTGTGTGCCGACTGGTGTTCTCCTCAGATGTCGCTTGTAGCATCGGCAGTGCTGCCCAGAGGATGTAACTATATTGTAGGAACGAGGTTCATTTCTCTGTGCTGCAACCATTTTTGGGTGTCGGCCCCGTTCAGTCTCTATATGAACAGTGCTGCCGGGGCTTAGCTCAGGAAGTTGCTTTGTACCTCTGTTGTGGTACTGGAGAACGGAGCTGGAGCTTGGTAGACTGCTCCTCAGTACCCTGCCCATGAGCGTCTGCAGGAGAGTATTCTATACCTGTGACAAGTGTATTCCTCAAGGGGAAAAGTGCGAGGTAAGGATCCGTTCCTGTTGGTTGTGTCTTCTTAAACACACGTTTTATATTCTTCACCGTTCTCTCGCTTCACCATTAACTGTGCATAGCCTGGGCTGAAGTGAGTGAGTTTTATGCTCCATAACACTAGAAAGCTTTTCATCTCATGACACGTGAATGGAACATGGTCACACACTATCTTTTTTGGGAATTCCTAATCTGGAAACACTGATTTCATTTTCTTTATGACAGTGTGTGATCATTTTTCCAGCACCTCTGGGTACTTTGAGAAGTAGTCCACTATGAATAGGTGAGACTGACCTGTGTGAGATCAGTGGCTCTACCTGATTTGTCGGCTTGAATTGCTGACATGCACTGCAGGCCTCTATAATTTCTTCATTGTCTCTCGTCATTCCTGGCCATTGAAGGTGACTTCTGGCCAGTGCTTGCATTCTTTGCATTCCTTGATGTGCAACATACAATTTTTGTAGCATTTCCTGTTTTAGTTAACTTAGAATGATTATCCTGTCACCAGCAAACAATATTTCATCTCAGTGTCATAGTGTGTTTCATAGACCAGTACTGTCATCTGCATGTCCACTGGTCCAGTTAGTTTCTTGCCATGTGGCCATCCATATCTGTGTGTGTTCTGTAACAGCTGTAGAGTTTTGTCAGCCTGTGTTCCCACTTTGAGTTTTTCTTTGCACTGTGTTTACGGCATTTGTGGGCTCCAAAGTGTAGGCCGCGTTGTCATCTGTTCATTATTGTCAGAGGTACATTTCTACACCCATGTATGACAAGTGTGATGCTGGTGTCTGTGTGGCCTTCAAACACAGTTGGATGCTGGGCTATCAGGTCCTCCTTTATCGCCTACATGCGACATCCAGCATGTCAATATGCTCTTAGCTCTTCACATACCTCCCTGCCTAAGATGGGTATGATGGAGTGCCTTGACATGTAGAATGTGAGGTCTGCCTGGGATTTTGGTGTGGAACACACGAGCATAAGCAGCATAAGCTGTCAGCACCATCTTAGTAGGTTTTAGACGGAACTTTGCTCTTTTTTTCATGTCTGGTTTTACAGTCTATGGATTTGAACACTTGAAGTGGCATAACATTGACTTGTGCTCCTGTGTCCAGCTTAAACTGGACTGGTGTGTTGTCAACTGTTGTGCTTGAAAACCAGGTCCTATGTGCTTTTAACAGATCATTGCTCACAGACCATTTACTTTTGATTCTATCTCATGCACTGTCACTCTCACGTGTCTATCCAGTCCGACAGAAAACTCAGTGTTTATCTCGGGCACGATGGTATATCAGATCTTCTGACACCATGATACAGTTTGTCATGACCAACATATAAATATATACACATAAATGATGATCAGGCATGGGTTTCTGAGTCTGTGTTTTCATGTAGCAGTTGAACATAACACTTAAGCAATGTACATTTCTTGTGGGATCACACACACACACACACACACTAAATAACTAACCACTGTGAATCCAGGGTTTTCCTCAGCTTTTGAGACCATGGTTCTGCCGCCAGTGGCCTTTTGAAGATGACTGGAAAATATAGCAGTGCGTTGATAAAACTTAGGCTGTTTTTTTCTGTTTTTCACGATATATTCAGGTGAAATTATTAACAAAATAGTTGCCATTATACAGCGGAGAAAAGTTGAAACACAATAAACTGTTATCCTATTGCTCATATTGCATTTGCTTTATTCTTAAATCAGATAATCTACTCAATTTAATTGTACTCTGTTATGAGCCTGAGCTTCATGTGCTTAGGACCTGCTATTTATTAATCATTTAATAGGTTACAGTTTTAGCACAAGTCTCTAGAGAATTTGAGCTTTGGGCTGATTTTTAGTGAGTTGGGCGGGTTTTACGTTGTGTTTGGGATGGAAACTGTGAGAAACTGTGAGATCAGGCAACCCTGCCACAATGCAGAGCCTGCTGTCCACTAAGGTAGACAAGTTTTCATAGACTGGTGCTCTGGCCCTCCATCAGCATGTGCATAAAATCAGCCCCGTAACAAACTCAAATGTATTTAGGTACTTAGTTATTATAATTGACTTATTATTCACTTAAATCAATAACTGGAGTGAAGCTCGGCAAAACCACGTCAGTCCACGGTGTTCCCGCCAGTGCTACCCACTGGCTCAGCGAGTCCATAACTCACTCGGTTCAACAACCAGAAAGTCAGGTTAGGTTGAATCTGTCACTGCTCAGTTCGGCTAAATCACCTGAGTCAGCAGTTTTTCCGCTATGCCGCTGTCCCCTCTCACGAGCGCCAACTGTGCTCAGTGTACCGGCTAGCTAATGGCTAGCGTTAGCAGCTAGATGACTCATATGAACTGGGTTGGTGGACACGTTGGAATCGTGATTCAACAGAAGGATTCGGATCATTAACCCGAGTAAATCAGGAACTGGCCGGCTCTGCCCGCACCTCGAAAGCGGTGAGCAGGCAGAGAGACGTGAAGAGATGGTAATCAAGTTAACAAAACTCGCACGGGAGTAGATCGGTGCTTAAAATGGGTGGAAAAAAATTAAAAGATGGTATATTGACGGTGGAGCTGCACCGTCAGTGGGGAGAACCCTGGTATCAATACATACATCTCAATTATCTGAATTGTATTAATGTGTGGTACGATATGCTATGGTGAGAAGATAAATGTGTTCAAAAATATAATTTTTAACTGGTGATACTGGCTTATTGACCCACTCAGACACTTGATTTGGATGGATTTCTTCAAATCGTACTTCAATGTGTGTGTAACTACAAAAAGATGATCATGTATTTAAAGTGACTACATTAAATAAAATACATTAAAGTTTCACTTTAATGTATTTTGCTATTTCCAAACTGGAAAATAAACAGACAATAAATTGGCAACAGCTAGTTTTTATTCTGAGTTCCAGAAAAAACACATTATTTGTGTGTAATGTAAAGGTGTTATACTTTGACTCATATTATGTAACTGATTAATCATCAGTACAGCAAAGGGATGGAGGTGTCAGACGGTTTGCTCATGTGCCATAAAAAGCTGTTGACACTTTGAATGTGTCACAGCTTTTCTTCTACCTTCAGATCAAGTTTTCAACTTCTTACAGATTAAAAGATTAATTCCATCAACTGGTTTGTGGTTTCAGAGATGTTCAGTCGTTCTTCTTTCTTTTTTCATATTTTAGTCAGTGCTGTCCAGGGGGATACATTAAGCTTTTAGTGAACTCTTCCATGTTCAGAGGGAGTTATTCTTGCTCACAGAAAATATTAGTCCCAAACTACCTTGACACTTCATTTGTGAACCAAGCTATTATTCTGTAACACATTTAGCTAATGCCTGCTAAACACCTGCTTTGCAATAATTGATGTTTATATCAGGACGTGGCTAAAGAAACAATATAACAGTAGTAACAGTATGTCTCATACATGTAAAATCATGTTTTCCTTTATAATCTTATAGTATGCAAACATACTACAGCCCCCAAATGAAATAACAAACCTGAAAGTAAACATGATATTAATTCTTTAAGCCTTCCTGTCCTAGTTGCTGTACTGTAAGCAGCCAGCAGATATCAAAACATTTTATAAGTGTATACATTATTAGAAGCATCGTGATTGTTGCGAAATAATTTCCTCTGGATCCCCACTGCTTCCTCACTTACTTGAAAGGTCTTTTTCACCCAAGGCTGCATGAATGGCCGTGCACGTATAAGTGCACCCATTAGCTTTCTATTCCTTGTGTTTCTTTGATGTCCTTCTCTTTCAGTCTTTGCAGAAGCTAGCCGTCAATCTGACTTCAATCCCTGCTGCACTACAAGCTTCCTCTTGATCCTCTTTCTCACGGTAGCCTTGCCCTGTCCTAACCAAACACGCTCCTAATGAGGCCAGACCTCCATTTTCACACTGAGACGCACAAACTTACATGGCTCAGGACCAAGATTCCCTGTCCATCTGTCAGTGATTTACACATCTCACTTCTCTCACCATTTTAGTCTCACTTTGTCTCTTCCCTTCCTTTCATTTCCACCCATGCCTCTGGGGGGACAGACATGTGCCTGTGGGTTTAAAGCTTCTGGAAAGTGGGACAACACAGATCATATGTATAGGTGACACAGATTGGACAGACACAGGACACAGAGCAAAGAACCTTTGCCCTGCACCTAACCTGGTCTTTAATCCCTCTTCTAAGGATTTTTTTTGTCTGTTCTGCCTGGCAAGAGAGCAGCAGATGTTACGGATTTAAGCTGTAATCGTCCTGCTTTAGCTGTAGGGGACAGCTGCGCTTATATATTCTAAAACAGCAGCATCCTTTTCACTGTTCTTCTTCCCTTCCTATTCAAATAGAAGTTCTTATTGCCTTGAGTTTTTGTCACTGGCAAAATGCTTGATCTGCTTCAAAATTCTCTTGACTTTAAAGCTCTACATTTGCAGTGACCTCTTTCTGTTTTCTGTTTTCCATTCTCACCCTCAACTTAAACTTTCTGCAACATCAAATTGCAAATAAAATAAAAAGGTTGTCAACCTTGGCACTGATCCACCACATATGCAGACAAAAAACTCTTGACTTTAAAGCTTTACATTTGCATTGACCTCTTTCTCTTTCCATGATAGTTTTCTTTTTTATCATAAAAAACATTTATTTTTTCCAATTCTTCTATGTTCAGCTGATCAATGTGACTAATACAGTCATTCTGCCCTCTAATAATTCTCGTCCCCACCCAGAGATCTGTCTACGTTTTCTAATTGGTCTGTCCATAATGCATAATGCCAGTGCAGCAAATGTCTTGGTGTCTCTCTTGCCTATAAGTAGATGAAGGAGAATTGACTATGTCACCATGGTGACATACTCAATGAACACTTTCAGTGGAATGAACTTCATCCAGAGTATCCAGCTCTCTGTCATCTGTCTGCAAGAGTGTGCGTGCTTGAGAAAGGCTGACACACAAAGAGACAATATAAAAAGCTAAAAATGGTGCAGTACTTTTTTAAATTTCTGTCTGTGCTATGTAAAAGAAAGAAAAAAAAGCACAATGCTCTTTTCTGAGAATTTATTCAGCACGTTTAATGTCTAGCAACACTGAAAACCTTCTAGTTAAAAATGCATGTGGGTCAGCAAATGTTGCAAAGACATGTGACCTGTTATTGCTCCTCCCAGTGGGAACTTTTTGTCACATATTGCGAGCAAATGTCCTCTCTGTCACAAAATAGTCTACAAAGGAGATGCACCAATCCTACTCCTTCCATCCCTATTCTGATACAGATACCAGGGCTTTCAATAATAGCCAAGAACTGATACAGATCTTATACCACTGACAAATGAAACTGAGTGTATTGGGTTTGACTTAAATCGTACTTTTCTTAGTTTGTAAGACATAATATAAGACATTATCACATAGATGCAAATGCACTGTGCTGAGTAAAATTGGCAAAAAAAAGTATGTGAACCTTGGTTTTAACTGGTTATTTTCAGCATAAAAAAACTAGAATAGACAAACATGCAGTGCTTTAATTAATTTATCAGCATTTATTTAACCAGGTTAGTCCCACTGAGATCAAATCTCTCTTTTACAAGACAGACCAGGCAAAGAGGGCAGCAGCGTAGTTGCATTAAAAAAAATAAATAAAATATAAGGTTAACAATATTTAAAACTTGCTCCCAAAACCATTACAGGCAGACTGCAATGATTCCACCAGTGCTTTAAACTCATTTAAGATAGCAAGGTCTTTCAGATTGGAAGTTCAGATTGGAATTGTAATGCTAAAGCTGATCAATTCTCATGTCGTTCTTGAATAGTTCGCTTAAACATTCAAAGTGCCAGAGCAAAAAGTGTAAAATAAAGGGTTCAGGAGAGATGAGACCAGACATGATTAGAAATCATTTATTCTTTGTGTATTATCCTCCTCAACATGTAGTGTTTTATTATTAAGTTAATATTAAGTTAATATTAATGTTTAATATTATTGCTTTATTAAAGAATGTCACATATACACAATTGAAGAGAATGGCTGGGCTTCAGGGACTTTTCCCTTTATCTGATACCTGATCCAGCCACTTAAGACAATATTGGGCCTGATAGGCAACATTAAGATCCGATCAGTACTTTGCTATAAAGCTGAGATAATGTCAGGGTTGTTTATGTCAGTGCTGTTGAGGTTTTTCAAACTTTTTCAGTCTGAAAACTGACTTGATAGACGTCCCAAGAGAAGTTTCCACTAGTAACCCGGATATTTTGACATCCCAGTCAAAATGAAAGTGGAGAGGTGAGTCAATCTATTCATCTAACCTTGTGTCAAGCCTCCCACGACTTCAGACTTATTTTACACTTGCAGGATAAACTGGATGGTCCAGTGTGTGTTTCTTTTTTTTTTCTTTTTTTCATCTTTCCACTCTCCCACTGACATATTGCAGTCCCATGTGAGTGCATCTATGCAGCCTCCTTCATTCTTTGACAGGGCCCTGAAGAAGAGCTACAGGTCTACTGGCAGGCTCAAAATAACTTCACTCCCGAGAAAGAGAGAAATAATGACAGTCCTTCAATAGAGGCTCAGAGGGGCTTCTTGTTCAGTGTTTGGTGTATCGAAACCAATTTCATACCATTAAAGGTCCACAGAGGATTTACACCTGAGAAAAAAAATGACAAAAGGAGCACTTGTTCTAGGATAATTTATTCTTTGCACTTAGATCTATTCAAGTCATCTTTTCAAAATTCATATAGTTTTTAATTGCTTTATAGTTCTGCCCGTTTGGACTAGAGTCCATCAACCACTGAGCATAATTGCTGACTATACATACAGCTTATGAGCTGAGGCTGCATTATACTACATTATAGGTGTGTTAGCGCTATTGCATGATTAATGGAGACATTAGTTTCTTTGACATTGTCTTTATGTTGGTTTGGCTGTTTATTGAGAGAATTTTGTTGACGGTGCCATGAAAGCCATGAAATATAATGCATGGAGAAATATTCAGATATTTGCAAATGAGTTTCAGTTACTGTTTTGTGGGAAAAGATATGAGACGATGAGGACAAAAGCACTACGTATCTATTACAATCTGCAGGAGTTTATCTCCTTGTCTTTCCGTGAAGTCTGTTAAAACTTTGAAAGCATTATGAAAGATTTTAACATAGCGAAAACTGTGGTTAAAATGTTGAGGTTCTCTTTGGGAGTGATGAGGATGGAGATGGCATGAGGACTGGAGGAAAACCAAAGACGAGATTTATGGCTGTAGCGAAAGATGACATGAAGTTAGCTGGTGTGAGAGGATGCAGAGGACAGGGTTAGATGGAGGCAGGTGATTTGCTGTGGTGACTCGCTGAAGGGAACAACCAAAAGGAAAAGAAGAAAAGCTATGTCATGTTTCACAAAACTTACAAATTTTTCTTTAAAAATATGTCAAGCAAAGTGTAGAAGGAAATAGTTTTTATTCTTTTTCACGTCTATGAAGGTGTCGCTTGGTCAGGGTTGATTGACACTGCTAACTTAAGCAAACAAAATTGTCCTCACTTAAAAGCACTGAGAAAAACAAGATCAAAAAGAAAGAAGCACAGAAAGCTGTTTCCTGAAATAAACTTGGAAAAAAAAGGATGCACTCTTACTCATAGGAAAAGGCTGAAAGAGAAATGCAGCTTTTCAATACTTACATACTGTCACAATTCTGACAAGAAACCAGCGCCATGTGTGGCTGTAGCTGCACACACACCCATGTGGACAGAAATATGTGCACATCACTAACTCATTTAACATGAACTGATGCTTGCAGTTAGATAAGAAGCTTATCATCGTCTGAGACGTCTCATTATTATAACCAAAAATGAACCGTCTCTGAAGAAAATACTTTATTCACCTGCAGTAAAAGTAATGTGTTTAATCCAACATTTATGCCAAGATAATGTCTCTGTCAGGCTTTAAAAGCAAACACCTTCCTGAGAGAATACACAGTCTGGTAAACCATCTACACAAACATCCCATCAGAAAGTACAATAGCAGACTGGTTTGTTGAGAGTGTTGCCAAAATGGCAAAGGTGAGAAGAGATAAATGACCTGCAACGCAGCTTTGCCCTCCATAATGAACTGATTATTTGATCATCTTTTCTCTGCCCGCCACCAGGGAAGCATTTTATTAAAAATGCAGCTCTGGATAGACAGCAACAGCATTACATGATTCTGTTGTTGCAAAGCGATTGATGAACAATAAGCTGTCAGGATGATAAAATATGCCTTTCAAGTGAGGGAAGTTGAGGCTGGAACAAAACAACAACCACACACACTCTCCACACACCAACACCTTAGGAAGTGATGAGACCGCTCTGCTTTTGAATTGAAGTTGCCCATCTTTGGTCCATGAAATCCCCCTCAGAATCACAAGTCTGAACCGTAAAATTCCCTGTGATAAAGGGAATATATGACGTCTCGGCTCCTTTCTGCCTTTCCCCAGCCTTCATCCTCTCCTCTCTCTGGGAGATTGCTGTGGATGGCCCGACCCCTTTGATGTGAGTAGAGCGAGAGCTTAACTCTGCTCCAGCCTGGCTGACTGACTCCAATTCCTGAAGGTATTACCTTGCTAACTCTTTAAGGGAAGTCTGCGCTCCATCGCCAAAGGACCACAGGGGGCTTTTTGGTTAAGAAGAAACAATTGTAGTAGGAAAGTGAAACTGAGGTATTGGGGTTATAGCTGAGTGTATATAAAGTGCATATGCACGTTTTAGCACCTATAATGCATTTAATCCAATTTATCCACCTCTTCTGAAGTGCCATTGTTGTTATTAAGCAGCAAGCCAGCGTCCAGTCAACTGTCAGCAGTAGGAGGGGATTGAAGAAGTGGATTAGGTATTATTAGCCTCTCTTCTGGTGACATAGGATGATCATTAGGAATTAAGTCTCTCTATCTCCTACCTGACAATGTTAACAGCACAATACTCCGTTTACCCCAAATCTTACTTCCCTTCTGCCATAGAAGCATGTAAGATCTCTCAGGCATGCTGATGACATGTATATACACAATGTAAATGGGTATTAACCCAGCTGATCCCGACAAAATACGGCATCAAGAAGCAAACTCAACTCCCACATGCAGTAGCCCACATTCACATGTGACTACATGGAAAACCTCTTCTGTGAACGTGTCTGGGGATATGCTTGTAAGGTGACATTTGGAGAAGATGTAGCTGTCTCGATTTGTTGCTGAGCGGAGCGTGTAAGGTCTCTTAGACCAGCCGAAGAGACAGATGGGAAGAGACAGGGCAGGTAGAGGCAGGCGAACAGAGACAGATTCTGAGAGGGAGGCAGGAAACATGGCCACATTTATAAGGGTGGTAGGTTGTTTTAGTTTAAGTCTTTTTTTCTTTGGATACAAAAATCAGTCATTTAATTTATTTCTTTTTTTATGCTTTATAGTTTTTCATTGTTCACGTGTTTTACTCTCTGTACGAACCTGTTTATGTTTTGTTTTGTTCTTTCACTCTTTCTGAATAATAGTGAATAAAAACAGATTGGTCTTCTGCTTTCCAACACAACGAATTTTGCTTTATGTTACTGATGGGGTAAGATTTACACTGATAGAATAAAGATATATAGAATATAGATAGAATAAAATATGTTTATCAAAAAACATGAATCTGAGATACTCCCTTTACCCCCCCCCCCATTCAAGTGCAACTTGACAAATACACTCACCTTTATACGTTATAATTTTGAGAAATGCACCACCAATCTGCTCTGGGGATGAATGATTTGCTCTGAGTCAGTTTATAAAATGGTGTTCGTCACACTGAGAGACAAATACATTAAAGGTGTGTGATGTCTTTCCAAGGATTTAACGGAGCAAGGTTTGCGGATGCCTATGAGTCTGGTTGGTAACTTCAGACCATCTCCACATTATTTAGAAGAAGTCATAGAATAAGTCACATTATGAGCTATGTAGATTACTAACATCGACCAATTTGTTCAGGGTTGACCACCTTCAAACTCTGACCCAAGTGTAGACGATTAAGTATACAAGGAAAATCACATGATCTGTGAGAGACACCTGTAGCTATACTGTTAAAATGCATGCTACTGCACAAAATAAAAATGCATGCTACCACAAATGCAAATGTATATGTTATACTGGGAAAATTATGTTTTTCTGTCCACTTTGTGTTCGTCACATGAAAACTACACTTTTCCAATAAAAACATAAGCAATGTGTTCCAAAATCTTTCGTTCATTATTTGTTTGGTCAAGGTGAAAGAAGACATATTTCATCAGGAAAAAGCAACCCGTTGTTAAGCATGGGCTGCCTTAGGAACTGGGCTGTGCACCAGGAGACTCTGCCAAAGTGCAGGATTTTATTTTGTTTGTTTTATCTCATTTTATTTATTTATGTATTCCTTTTTTTTTTTTTTTTTGAAGGGGAGGGGTGTCAAATTTCTGAAAGCCAGGTGTCCTCTTTGGTATTTCTGTTTAGGAATTGTGATTGTTCCAAATAATCCAAATACATTTCCTGCATAGGTTTTCAGTAAGGCATGAAAGCACGCAGTAATCTGACTGTCTTTAACTGCTGTCATGAAGAGATCCATTCCCACAAGGGCAACAACACACCAAGCAGCTTTTCTTTCCTGCCTCTGAAATGTTTTGCATCAAGCCTGGGCTAATTTTCCCTCATAGCTTTCTAGGTTCTCCTCTCATAAGTTGATCAGAGCACGTATAACCTAGCTACAGAGCCCCACCCAGCTATTACTCAGGATTGGTTCTTCCAACTTTTTCCATGAGACATACAAACTGTCTGGTCTTGCCTTTCTACAAACTAATGGTGATAGATTCTAAGCTAAAATCTGCAACTATAGCATTGATCTTGCGCATAATCTGTCCTGGAACTGATTCATCTTCTGAGCCTGTTGACAAAGTTAAAGACATTTTTACTGGACAGGTACTTTATTTCTTTCTAGAAAACACAGGATGTTTTATTGTTGAACAGATTGTTGAAGTGCTCATTCTCAAAAAGGGTGAGGTGTTTGCCAGTCCAAAGACATGAAAAACAATTTTCATTGGATCTACCAAATTTGTCACTACTGTGGGTAGATTAGTAGTTATGACTCAGATTTAAAAAAGCAACTGAAATGAACACCAGGGCATTGCCAGTGTTTGCTCATACAAACATCGTTCTGGATTTGTTCACTCATGTACGCCTGGAAGCAGAGTTTTTACCTAAACAAGAAAGGTGCTGAAAGTCTCTGTCAGAATTTACTGGCTGCTAAATATAGTGTGCTGCTTACTGTGCGATTGTATACTCTTCTAACTATTGGGAAATGAATTACAAAAGTACTGATCAGGGCAGATAAGAAAGCAACATGCAACAAACTCAGAAGTCAGAAGTCCAGAGACATATCATCCTTTTCTACATTCGAGTCCGTCCGTTTCACTCTGTGTCCTTCATGCGTTGCGTCATTCATGGGCAATTTGTTTCTTCACGTCATCACTCTACTTCCTTTTTACAAATCACACCCTTGCCTTTCTTGTCATCTCCTCTCTTCAAGTCCTCAGTGTCGCCACCACCACTGTGTTTTGTGACACTCACCTTTCACCCTACCTTCATCTGTCTAGATATTTCCTCACGTACCTCATGGTTTTCATCATACATGCATTACTCAGTTTCACCCCCACTCTCCCCACCCACCTCCTGCTTGCACATCCACATCGCTCTCCACCTCCCTTCTCACTACTACACCCCCTCCCTCGAGTATTGTGCCCCCTCCATTGTTCATCTGTACCTTCTGCAGTTTCCCTCTTTTTTTCTTCTGACTCCTCACCTCCCCCATTTGCTCTTTATTTTTTAATCTCTCACCACATTGTCCCCCTCCCCTCCCCAGGTGATTAAGTGATGCTTGGGTTGGCACAGCTGGTGTAGCTGGGCAGACAGCCCATCTTCATGACAGCTGTGCTGCAGTGCTGTTGCCAGATCCTCATTGGGGCAGTAGCACTCTAGTAATGATAACAACAACACAGGTTACAGGCTTGTGGGGAAGCACTGTTTTATTGTAGGTATTCTCTGTATTGGGATTATCTCTCAGGTCATTATATCACTAAATAACAGGGGCAAGCTGAGGTGGAAAAATCCCATACTGCGAAGATTGCAAGTGTTGCTGTTCCTAACGACCCCACTCATCTTCTGTCTCATTTTCCTTTCTGCGCTCTTTCACACTTTCACTTAGTGTGAGCGCCTTTGCTTCACACAGGCTCTGCATGCACACCTGTCATTAACTCACACCTGCATCACAACTTGGATGTCTCTTACTCTGTGGATGCTCTGAAATTAATTATGCAGTTAGTGCAGCTAACTCTTAAAGAGATCTTTTACAATATAGTCCCAGAAAGTGGCGCTCATTGGTCTGCCGTACCTCGTGTGGTTGCACATTCCACATGAGCGAACAGGAGGAAAAGGTTTGCACATGTCTCAAAGCAGTCAATAGAAAAAGTATGTTATTGCACAGTAAAAGAAAAAAAAGATAATAATTTGTATTAATGTGCAAGTATGATAAGTAGTTTTCTCTTATTTCAGTGAGTTATGAATATAAATGTTTACTCCAATTTATCATGCCTGAGAAAAAATAGCTACACAGTAGGGTTCATCTTGCATTTTGCACCAAGGTCATTAAAACTGCATTAGATTACTTGTGAGATTCAGTTTTATTTAGTACGTGTTTGACTGTCAGCTAAATACAACCCTCTTTCAGACGGTTTAAATCATAAAAAGAAGACCTTTACTGTTTTGTCTGCAGATTTGATTTGTGTGCAGTTTATAATGTTTTACTATAAGTATATAATCATATTTTCTTAGTAGATGTCTCATATTGTTTTTTTTATTCAAAATTTCACTCAAAGCTGACTTTTAATACTTTCTGTGAGATCACACGGACAAGAAAATAAAATTTGGTTGGTACATTTGCGGTGCGCTTCACAGAAAACTCACTTGGTGTCTGCCCCTGCAGGTATTAGCTTAAGGATGCTAGTCACCCATTCAGCTTCATCATACTAAGGCAGGTTACCCCCTAGTTAACCCCAAGGTTGAATGACTCGTCATATTCTCATTTGCCATTGCCTGGTGTTGCCTAGCCAGGTGAGTGGCAAGCTTCAGCAGAGATATAGTAAGCCTCCAACTATAATAATATAGCCTCTGCTGATTAGTCTGAACTCTGTCCCTTTTATGTGTCATAGGACGACAGTGCCGCAACCGAGTTATGTGCTTGCTGAGCTTGGCAGGAACATTTCCACTTCTCTGTGCACTTGTGCAACATTAGTTTTAGGTCATGTTGACAGCTTAAGAAGATTAACACAGTATTAGTTATAGAAAGTGAAGGAGCTCAGAGGTTACGCTCTGGATGTCCTCCTTTCTTCCTGATCACACCACTGATAAACATTTTCCGCCATGGAACATGTTTTGTAGTAAGCCTGCCTTTGCATACCATAAATATGAACAGTAACGATGTTGACACCCATTAATGAACTCCCTCTCATTCACATGCTGCTTTGCTGTTGTCCAATTTACCACTGACCGTTCTGTGGCTGCATCTACATGGTCAAACGAGTTAGCAGTAAATCTGGACAATTTGTATGCTGACATTTATAACACATTTATCAATGAGATTTCTTCCTGTTCTGTGACTTTATTGAGACTATAGCCATTTTCACAGAACCTGTTCAAAGTGTAATAATTGTGCTGTTGTCATTTTGCTTGTAAGATACTGAACCAGAAAGGTGAACCAGATAGGTAGAAAAATGTGCCATGCACCTCAGTCATATGCAAATTGAATTAAAGTGCCCAGGCTGGTATAAAAAATGCAAAACAAACAAACAAACATAAATACAGACAGATAATCTTCAACTAGTACAGATTTTTGAAAGTTGCAATGTTGTAGTTTTTTCTTCTCACAACACTTTCGACATTCTGGACATTGTCTGCCAAACATGCCTTCAAGTGTAATAAGAAAAAAAAAGGTAGGTTGTCTTTTTAACATTTTTCGGGGTCAAAATACTTCACACAATCTCTACTGAGGACAGGTCAGAGCTGCAGGCGGTTCGTTCAGATACCTACCCTCTTCTTCCACAGCCATGCAGCCATTACAATGTGCATAAAGTGTTATAATTATCTTGTTAAAAAATTAGCACGTCAAAGTACCTGTCTCCATTAATGATGCCTTCACAGAGGTGGAAATTACCTTTACAAAAGGTACTGATGCTGCTCTATACCACCAAGGTCTTGTGATAGACTTAAAGTCAACCGTCTAGTTGGTCCTTTTTTGTCTTTGGGTCTTCAGCACATGGTGTCCACTTCTTTCCTCAAAAAAATCTAAAATACTGATTTGTCTTATCACTGTGATGGTCCATCTCAGAGCGCAGAGAATGTAAAATGACCTCTACACAAAATTAACCTCCAGCAAAGCTTCACAAGGTAATTTTCAACATATCACCATATTGTAGTGCTCGTTTCTAAAAGTAATCAAATGCTCATGTGGCCGCTTTAGCTATTGATGAATGTCATTTGTCGACGCAGTCTGGTCTGAAAGATCAGTGATCACGAGTGTCCAATAAAATCTTATGTCCTTGCCCTTTATGTCCTGGAATGCTCTCTGTGTACTGAATTATCTTCATGCAGTTATATGATGGAAACGGTTGCATAACAAAGGATTGTTAAACGTGGTGTTATAGCTTTGTCTCAAACTAAAAAAGGCTGTTTTTCATAAGGAGTCGCAAAACATGTTTCAAAGGTTAAAATATCTTTATTTTTTGGGTAGGCTGATTGTTTCAAGTGTTCTGTGGTTGCTAAATTGCAGGTAAGTTGGTAGCAATGCAAAAAAAAAAAGAAGAAAAACATGTTTGTTTGTTTTTTTTTCCCAGAACATTTGCATTGATGTTTTTTTTCTCTCACAGTGAATGCAGGGACAAAAGAGACGGTGCGCAGGAAACCCTAAATGCTTGTAAATGTCAGTTACATGGGACAGCGGCACACCCATAAAGCAGCTCTATCAGTAATAGCAGTACTCATCGTGACACTTTTTTTTTAAGCTCAGTATACTTAATGTTGTTTTTCACTATGATATAGCTCTGAGTAAAGACTCTGCTCCACTTTTATGACATCTATATCTAATAATTTCTCCACAATTCAAAAGCAAATATACTGTAAATTGTTAATATGCCATAACTGAGGTGTTACGCTTCAAGTCACATTCCATCATTTGACTGATTCCCAGCATAAAAACAAAGATCACTTTAAAAAAGAAAATTCAACATGGATTACTATAGTCACTTTGATCTCAACATATACAAAACACTCTAATTTGAAGAATGTATAGCCAACAGTTGCAGATTAGATTCTGTGTTTTGAGTTTAATCCCTTTATTGTGGTATCAACAAGTGCAGCACTCTGCTTTAATGACAGCATTAATTTATACAGCAAAATACCATATGATTATATTTACTGTATTACTAAAGTGAATATACGTCTTAAGGGGTCAAACGGATAAAATTCTGAGTGAAACGGTGTTCATCCATAAAGGCCGAAATGTCCATATGCTTCCTTTTAGACAGATGGTGGAAATGTGGTGGGAAGCTGTGGGAATGTATAATTCTAGCTTGCAATTTGTTGCAGTTTTTTTTCTCAAGCTGTGGGAATATATAATTCTAGCTTGCAATTCTCTGTAGGAGTCTGATTTTAGACAAGAAAGGATGTGGATTATGCCATACTCAGTCTATTGCATGTGAAATCATAGTTTTTACCACAACATATAGACATGACAATCAAAACAGCAACAAAGAAGGAGGGCAATTTTAAGAAGTGTGAAAAAAATTATCCATAAATGAAATGGTTAAAAGGGAAATCTGTTTTGTTCAGTGTCCTCGGTTCTGGAGTCATGACCTGAATAGAAACTTCTAAATGTTAAAAAGTAATCTAAGTCATAAACGCTGTAGGCTTAGGCCAAAGGCTCTCGGATGAGGTCAATGACAGATTACTAACAATATCCTCAAAAAATGAATTAATTATGCAAAATTGAGCTAATGACTGTCTAAACTGTACATTGGATCATATAACCTTGCACTGGAAGCAATCGAGAGAAACTCACAGATATACAGATGAAGCATGATTGGTTGTCTTTTAAACAATCAGAGAGCAGAAGTGAGAAAAATACTGCCATCATAACGATTTCCAAATGAATGTTCTCTGCTTAAAGGTCTTCCAAAACCACCAGAGAAGCCATCCTTGCATACTGTCATACCTGACATCTGCAGTTATTTATGACACCCACAAATAAAATAAGTATTATAAGAAGAAACTTAAGAAAAAATAACTATCATACAGTTTACAGTGACATAATCTCTCATTTTATGTTAGATTTTGACAACTTTTTGTCAGTTTCGAGCTCAAGATTCAATGGCACATTCTTCCTTTACACACACCAGTTTGTGTGCAGGAAAAGGTGAACACATGGCTTTTGTGTGCACACATAGCTTATGCATCTGGAAGCCGCTCAGCCAAATTTGCCTCTATGACTTTTGCAGTTGTGTTCCCCAGTTAGATAAAAGGCCATCCTGATATTCATCTGTACAATATCCCAGCTGAGCTGCTGAAAGTTATGTAAGACTAAGTGTGCCATACGCACATACACAAACACCAGGCCTCAGTTATAATAAGACTCACACTGAAGACACAAACAAGCTGTGGCAGCAAACAAACAACGCTTTCTCACACGATCTGCTGTTCTCTCACATCAGTCAATCTTTACTTCCTCTTGTCGCTTTGAAGCATGCGTCAAACAAAGACTCCCACAAAGTGCTTTTTCTAATTCCAGCCATTTCATACGTCAGTGCGTTTAAGTAGAGCGCCGGTGCACTTATCCATAGACTTTGTGATATAAAGTAATTTATAGCTTTAGCCAACTGGGACTGAGCATCTATATATTTATATAGATGTGATCAGGATGAACTACAATAAATCCAAAGGAGGGTTCTTGAAAATCTGTTCTTGTGACCGTGTGTGTGCCATCAGATCAATGTGCCATAGAGCAGCAATTCATCATAAGTTCAGGTTGACTCTGGTCAAAGCGAATATGATAAAAATTTAATAATAATAACAATGATAATAATAATGATAAATACAAACAATTAAAAAGTTAAAAATCTTTCACAAATATTCTGTAAATCCACTAAACAATTCTTTACGCAGGTTTTTGCTGTAATTTTAAGTTTAAACTTGTCCCGCACTGATATTTCATTTATATAATGACTAAAGAAATGTGCATCCTTATCACTGCAGGTCTTAACAATAAACCCTAGTAAAGTAGACAAAGAAATATAAGAAAATTAAAGCGCTTAAACCTGTTTTCACCTGGCCAGGCTGCTTAAAGGACTTACAACAGTCTTGTTGGTGTTATGTGCATATGTGCTTAGGGTGCGCCATTTAAACACCATTCTGCTAACTGTAAGTGTAAGCACCAGTTAGAGGCAGATGGGCTTGTTAATGCAGTGATGTAGTTATGCAAGACTTGCGACTGCTGCCGCTCGTGTCTGCCTATACTGCAGTACAGAGAGCCAGAACATGTGAAAAAAGGATCTTCTGAGTAATCAGTGTGTGTCTGCATGTGTCTGTCTGAGCTAATCTGTATGTGCTAACAAACAAATGTGTGTGTGTTGGACCACCACTGGACAGATGGAGGATTGATTCAGTAAATCAACAGGAATTGACTTGTTGTCCAGGGTTTGATGAACTCCTCTCTCTCTTTAACCCATCTCCTTCAATTCCCCACATTTTGGGTTGCAGCCAATACAGCTACCTAACACTTAACAGCAGAGAGGAATCAGAAGAGACAAAACAGCAGCACAAAAGAAGCCAGTGGAGCAGATATAAAGGAAATGCCCCGAGGCAGTTGCTGTATTTGCATATAAATAAATTAATACATTTCAAGATACTCAAGTATTTCTTTCGTGAATTGTTGCATTGTGTAGACAAAACAACATACATAAATGAAAACCTAACGTAGTGAAGCTACTGAAGTACAAACACTTCTTTAACCACATGGTATTAGCTTAAATTCCAAAAGAAAAAAGGGATCAGGTATTAAAATTTGACAATTCTAAATGGAAAACTAGCTGCATGATGTTGTTCTTAATGCCTTTTCTACACAGCATTTGGCTATCTTCAATTTTTGTTTTCTTTTTTTTGCTGTTTTGTTTCTTTTTTTGTTTGTTTGGAGTCAGATGTCAACACATTTGGACAAGGAAAGTGGAGATAGTGATACCTGAAATCTTACTAGACACAAATATGTGCATTAACTCTGTCTGCAATGATGAATCACCCACTTAAAAAGTTGAACCTTTTGCTTTTACACACCAGGCTGGAGCCTGTATCCTGTAAAACAACCTGCATAAAATGGTATGGCTAAAGAAGTGCACGCCATTTTAAGCAGTCACATTGAATAACTAGTCTTCTTCTTCTTTTTTTTTTTTTTTACATCCACAATTTCTGTTTCCATGGCAATATCCCGCATACTTCATTTATTTATGTTTACATGGTTCTTTGTGAACTGGAGAAGAAGATGAATATCAAGCTTATCAAAAGTAAAACCAGGTACTGAAGCTGTTGGCAACAACTACATGCATGAAAACATGTTAGAAAGAATGTGAGTGGAGCTTATTAAAATAACTGGCATGTGGAAAAGAAGAAAAGATTTTTTTTTTTAAAAAGAAGAAGAAGAAAGAGAGTGGAGAAGGAGAAGAGCAAGGCAGTGAAAAGATGGACTGAGCTGCATGATGTGCAGAAAGCTCGTACTGCTGAGAGCTGCGGACCCAAAACATCTTATCGGAAACCAAAACTGCTATCAATTATTCAACAGGTACACAGGGAACCAGCTACAGAGGAGAAGACATGGGAGGAGAGGTGATTTGAGGGGAAAAGAGGAATAGAGGATATGCGCTATATCCTGCCAGGGTGCTTAATAAAGGATTTGCATTGTCTTTTTGCAAGTGTGTTTGGAAGCTCAGTGTGGATTAATGTTTCATTTATTTCCTAGCTGTTATTTTGTCACTGTAGATGGCAAAATGGTTCAAGCGTTTGGCTCTGTTTTTGGAAATATACGTCATTACTTTTGCTGGAGCCAATCAGAATGACTTCACATAAAAGAGGAAGCGATCTCAGGGCTGGCAGGTGGTCCGTCTGGAAATCATTTCGCTGTTCTGTGCTACTTCACAACGCTTGTTGTACAAAAGTACCTGTTGTTTCCAAGTTTGATTGATCATCAGTGATTAAGGTAGAATTTTGAGTTGGTTTCATTCAACAAACGTGACAAAGTGCGTCAAAGAGTTTCAACAGGTGTGAATGACATCAGTGGCTGAAAGCATGGACTTAAAGAAAGCCAGGTTACCTTCAGCTTTACTGCTAACCTAAACAAGTCTTTCTTATTCCTTAATACACATATATGAAATTTAAATCCTTCCTCTCGTGTCACTCTCAAACAGAAATGTTTTGAAAGTGTAGCCACAACGTCTGTGGCTCATTCACTTCAATCAGAAGATGAAGATGCTGCTGCAAGCGACTGCTTCATCCAACTGTCTCCCCCTCTGGTGACAAGAAAATGCCAAAGTTCCTGAGAGGGAGAGATTGAAGCGCACACCCACACAATCAGATACCATCAGCTCCACCATCTTCACCTGCCACTGGCTCTCTTTCTCTGGAGAGCGCATTCCTTTAACTTCCAGGTAAAGGACTCTTTCCAAACAATCATGTCTAGCCCAGCATCCGCTTCGTCTACAGTACAACTCCCGTGGAGAGTTAAGCTCTGACATTTATACTAATGATTCCTGGGGCACACACACACAAAATCCCACAATCCTCATGAACACTTTGTGTTTGCTACAGTATCAAACAGATTCGTATCCCTTTAATATAAACCCTTCCTCACACTCACACAGACACACCGTCCTTTTAGTTCTCATACACACAAACATGCAACATGCACTAAATGAACAACCCAGCTGTTGCCGGGTGATTCTTTGTGGTCTTCGTGGAACTCCTGATAGCAAAATTACAATCCTACTATGGTCAATCAATCAATCATCTTTATTTATAGAGCACATTTAAACACAACCTGAGTTGACCGAAGTGCTATACAGATAAAACTGAAATCCTAAAGTAATATTAAAATATGCCTCATGTAGCCTTGATAGCTTGTATTTCCAAGAATAAAGCTAAACCCTGTCATTTCTATCTCAAACACATGCGTAGGCTGCTGGAAGTGCTGGTTAATGTCCTGCTCAACTTAGGATGTTTAAAATTGATTGTTTATTGGCAAGTTAGAGTTTCTGGTGGATTCAGAGATACAAAAAACATGCCCTCTCCTTTGGTGTGCATCATTGTAAGAATAAAACTGGATCCATCTTACTGACAGAGTCTCCAACTATCAAAAAATACCATCAACTTTGACATTTTCAGTGAACTTTCAACAAAATGGGACCCACTTTCTGAACAGAATATGTCTAGCTTTCCTTTATCTGTGCAGTACACGTTGTTTTAACTTGTCTTTTTTCTGTATTAGAGCTTTAGATATGAACTAAAAATTGTTGTACTGCATAAATGAATTATGATGATCAGTATTAGTGTGTACAAACATCTGCATTTTCTCTAGTTCTACTTACAAACCCTTTCAAACTGTTTATGACAGTATGTTACTTGCCCCTTTGGGAAAAAAAAAAAAAATGTTGATAAAAATGAATAAAATTGCTATCCCCAAAATCCTTCATTCACCAGTAGTGACCCAACATGCATAGTCAGCCAATCAGAGACAGAGTAGGACGGGCCTTGGTGTGGCCATAGTAGGATTTGCTAATTTGGGCTGTCCGATTGGCTGTGCAGCCAGTTCATACAGACAAATCAGAAACTGCTTCACTGCAACATCAATTTGACAAGTATTTTTAATTTAATTAAAGAATATAGTAAATATTTGGATTTCCTTTCGTTGTTTGGGCTGTGGGATCTGCTATAGATCACAGAGCTGACCTCATCATTTTGTCATCACATCATTAGTTGTGCTCACAGTTCCCCTAATGCAAAGGCCTGATGCTTCACCTGAGGCCAAGAGCAAAATTTACAAATGTCCTGCATCCTGTTTTTATCAAGCAGTAAAATGAAAAAAATGAGCCAAATTCTGCAGTAATCACTTGGCTTCAGCAGCTCTCCTACTATGATGTACAAATACCACGTCACTTCAGACATAGTTTGTGAGTCAATTTTCAAGTCTCCAATTCTTTCGTGTCTTTTTAAAACATTTACTGACCCCTAAAGGCTAAGATTAGGGTAAAAGTACAGGGCGGGGTGTCATTCCTTCAGAAAGCATTAAGTGACTAAATACTGACACATGCTGTATGACTTGGCATGATATAAACACAAGTCCTTAAGAGACCAGACTGATCCTATTTTAAAAGGCTCATCTTTACGTAAGTTCATCATTTTAACTCAATCTTTATTTTCTCAACAGTTCATTTCTGAGCCACCCATTCAAATTATATTAGGGCTTAAGGTTTTGCATAAATATACACAGAAAATTGATCAAATAAAAATGAATATAAAACGATTATGGAGACGGCTTATGTCATTTCTGACCTCTGCACAGGTAACTGAAATGCAATGAATCAATTAGATGAGATGTTGACACAACGCCGTACAGGATTACCCGAAGCAACTAGTGTAAATACGCTCAATAAAAAATTCAAAGTTTGCTCAGCCTGTAATGAGAAAAAAAGGTCCCTGCAGTGCTTCTTTTCTCTTCTAAATACACAGTGCATTCAATAAGCAATATCCTAAATGAGTCAATACAACCACGCCTTTTCTCATTTTAGGTTGAACGTTTGAACAACAACTAATATTTGCGTTTTTATTTAATAATGCAATGTTATCTTGAGTTAACAGACTATATACCATGATAAGGTCAGCGATAATGACCTAATCTTTACACGTAAAAGTCAATACATGATTAAGCTTTGCTTGGAGACTTAAGTTTGAATAAAATACCGCAGAGCTGATGTGAAATGCCATTTCTCACTCTGTACAGGATCATTTAAAGCATGATTTTCTTTTTTCCTACATCAAACAGTTTGCTAATTAAGTTTTTATTTTTTTTATTTTGTCAAACACTGTCCTTTGTGAGGGTTCATCAGATTAGCAGTTTGGAGCTGTAATACATCGGTTCCCGTAATTATTTTTGACATATTTACACATGGAATATAGGTTGTAAATGCAGAACACGTTCCCAGAAAGGTGTTGTGCAACCACATGATAAAGCAGGATTGAGCAGGCCGAGCATACGGAGCTGAGGATACAGGAGACAGGAGAGAGGTGTCTGTGAGTAACCTTGAGATGAGGCAAGAGAAGCAGTTGCAAAGGTCATTGATATGCACAGCTGTCACATGAAAGCTCGTTGTGTGCCTGTGTGGTGATTCGTTTCATCCTCTTCTCTATTGTGACTTGCATTACAGATGAAATTGATCATCACATGAAATCCACCCCAGACATCAAATACCAAGACAGCTTGGCTCTCTAATGTCATACATCCACAGACTCAACACAAAGTACCATAGTCAGCATTTTATGTCCCGGTTTTCAAAAATCATGCCCGCTGCCTTCGTATGTCTGTACGAAAAGGATAAAATTGGATTAATCTCAGGGCTCAATTACTCAACAACTTTGGTGCTTCACGACCCACAAAAGCTGTTTGGCACAAATCCATTTGTCATTATCATGCACCAAGGTGATCATAGTTGCAAGTAAACATGCAGAGCAACGTAAAAGAACAACAGCAGGTTGTCTGACTCTAGACTTGACAATGGCCTGAAGGCAAAATGTATGTGTGCCAACACAGCTGTCACAGAGGGAAGAAGTAGAATTTGACATTGGTCTTCTCTGACTCTCCTATCAGATACACCACTTTGTAACTGACTGAAATTTTAAAATACGAATAAAGTTAAATTCATAATAGTGATCACAAAACCTTCTTTGGGAAAAAGGCAGGAATGCACCCTGGACAGGTTGCCAGTCTAATGCAGAGTCGCATGTAGACAAAGAACCTCGAATGAACAGTGATGTGAAATTTTACCATGAAATAATGCATCACATATTGACATTGATCACTGAATTTCAGTAAAGCTGAGATTGTTTTTATATTAACATGAGTGGAGGTAAAAACTCAGTCATTTCACAATCTCACAGGTCACATATTTTGGGGAATTACAGACCAATCAGTAGCAGGTGGGAAAAAGAGTGACGGGATCCAGTCACTCAAAAGTCATAAGGTAAGGAGATGATGATTGGCGTGTCTTTAGAAACTACCATTCATAACCTAAGAAGATGTACAATCATGCAGTCTTTCATATAAACTGGAACTTAACCATCTATTTTGCAGATGCTACCTTTATGTGTTGTATAGATTTAGAAGATAAAACATGAAAGCAGAGAGAGATGTGAGCCACTGCATATGGTGAAAGAGCTAAGTAGATCAGCGTTTGCACTTCTCTGAGCCACTGTCATCATTCACATATAACACACTGATGTTATAAACATAGATGAAGACTCGGCGTGGCATAAACATCCTGAGGGTATCGTTATCCCAGATGCCAGCGCAAATAGATGTCCACAAATCTGCTTTGTCACAATGGAAATAAGACGCTCATCAGAACTTGATGATGATCAATCACATTTATTAGTTTCCCCCCCGTCACAAAAGTAATCCGGTGAGTGTTGTATGTGTGCTCATAACGACAACACTGGACTTTTATCCAATGAGTCACCAAATTCTTATCCTCACTAATTTACAAAAACAGTTAGAGAAAATAGAATCCAGTTGAATTTTAATGACCAAATTCAGAGAAGTGATATTAAACTCATAAAAAACCACTTGAACAACAGAGTTTTAAACTGAAAGAGATTATATCAATGTTTTTTTTCTGCTAAATATAATCATCTATTACTCCAGGTCACCCCCCACCCCCCCACCCCCCAGTCAACAGCATGTTTTCTACAGGCCATTAGTTTGGACTCGAAGTCCTTTGGCTTTGAATCTGGAACAAAACTACAGGGATAATTTTCCAAATCTGTCACAAAAACCTTGTCAATCAGTGGTTTAAAATCCCTTAGTTTTGAAAAAATTAGCTTTTATTGTGATTGTTTGGTCCTTGTAAATAAAGAATAATGCTATTTTCTTAGTGGAAACTACAAGCATACCTGTGCCTTCTGAGATAAATCAATCATATTCATCAAATTCACAAAAAAGTTAAAATGGCATTTCAATGAATATCCAAATTATCTCTCAGTTATGGATTTTGCATAAGCACGGTAAATACATCACTATATTATTATTGCTATTTAAAAATGCAAATTTATAAATATTGATAAATAAATTTGTTTAAACTCATTATGACAGGTAGAGATCATAGAGCCAAAAGGGCTAAAAGATAATACAGTTGTAAATTAGTTCACATAGATTTTACTCTCAACTATATTGGTAGCTACTAAAAAATGTAAGTAATTAAACTAGGAAATATATTTCTGTTGATGATAAATAGAGCAGACATGTCAAACTCAAGGCCCGCAGCCCAAATTGTTCTGTCACCTCATTTTATCTGACCCACAGGAAGACACAAAGTTGTTGTTTTTTTTGTTTTTTTTACATAATACAATTCTATATTGTTTTAGCGATATATATGGAACTTTGAGACCGTTATTTGTTGGGGTTTTCTTTAGTGGCCTGAAGGGTGATTTGTCCATGTGTCTGCCACACCTCTACAATATAATGTATTTATTTCAGTTATTGATAGTTAAATTAGTAGGCAGTTATGTAATATAATTTTAAAAAAAGAGTATATAAATGGTAGGAGTCTAGGAGTTGCTGTACAATCAGCTCTTTGACACTAAACATAATGCTGATGTGGCTCGGGATAAAATAGTCTAACTACCTTTGTGCAATATCTCCACATTTTAGAGACAAATTGATATATGGCTTGAATTATCACAAGATTATATAATTATGGAGTTGTTCAGATGGAGTGCTAAAAACAGAAATGAATCTGCACTTTTATTAATGCGGCAAAAAAAGACTCAAAACAAACTGTGTTTGTCTGTTTAGTAGAGCTCTTCTTAACTTATTTATAGAGTTGCCAGATTTTGGTTCTGGTGTCAATAGTGTTGGTGTCTATAAAACTGTGAAAAAAATAGATAACTAGAGGGACAACTAAAATGATTGGAGATGAGCACAAAGTCAAGTGAGGGGAACAAATCCCGCTTCAAACAAACTGGGAAACAAAGCTTCGGCAGTTACCCAAACCAGTCAAGCCGGCAGCCAATCAGCCTGCCAGGCCCCTCTTCTCTCAGAGTGATGCTGGCAGCGAGAGCTGCCCGAGCACAGAGATAGAAAAAGAGAGACACACAAGAAAAGAAAGATAGAGGGAGTTTTCATTACTCAAAAAAAAAAAAACTTCTCCTTGTCCTCCCTCTCTACTACTCCTCACCGCAGAGAGATATAGTGGGTAAAAATGACAGATATAGATAACTATATCTCAGACTGACTGCTCAATTACTCTGAATTTTATTATTGTGACTGCCAGAAACATATTTGTGGGAGGAGATACAAAGCAATGCATCTGCCTTCACCACTGTGATTTTTTTTTTTTCTGTATGTGCGGGTAGGTGCTGCCCATATGAAATTACAGGAAGATTAAAATTGAAGCTTGTCTCCCTCAAGCCAGCAAGCTGTCTCTGTCTCTCCTATAGGAACACACACATGCACACAAAATGACAACACTAATCAGCCCTCTGTCAAGCCCATTAGGTCCCACCCTTAATGAGGAGATTGCCCAGCTTGTGCCCTGACTTGGGCCAACCCAGTGGGCTAATAGATCATGATGGGCACGGTTGTATGAATTGTGTCTCTCCTCTGCATTGAGCTGCAGTGAAATGACAAATGACAGACTTTGGATGTCTCTGTTAAAGAACGGTTTTCTTCTGCGGGGCTCAGCAGTCGTGCTAGACACTTACTACAAAAAACACTTCTCTGACAAGCTGCCTTTTACCAGAGCATCGTGCACGTTCTTTTTTTTTTTTTGTGTGTGTGTGTGTGTGTGTGTGTGTGTGTGTGTATATGTGTGTGTATGTATTCATTTATTTATTTTCATTGTCAAATAATAATTTTATTCAGAATGGTACAAACTTAAACAATATACTTTTTTGTCAGCTACACAAAGTCCTTTTAGAAATATCAAATTGAAACTTTAACTGGCAGCCCACCAGTGTTGTGATTAGAGATGCACCAGTTGCAGTTTCCTTAAAGGTCTGAGCTGCTTTTACTGAGTTTGGCCAATTCTTATATTTTTCTTCCTGCGATATATAACTGCTGACAGTACTGTGCTAAGTGTCTGAAGTCTTTGGCAGCCTTAGTCTTGTTGTTTTAAGTTGTTATAGCATCCATAAAGGGCAGTGCAGTCAATCAGGTTTTAATCACTATTTTTGGCTCTCACTGATCACAAAAATAATGTAACAGAGAAAAAGAAACTATTATTGTGCTATGTATTCTGTCCTGTGGTGGAGTGATTCACACTGGTGTTTCTGGTCAAAAACATTTAAAGTACTATTGGACCAATTTTAAGGGCATTTTCTTTGCTGGCCTGAATCATTTATTTAGTCCTCAATAGAGGCTGCCTGAGTACAACAGAATGGTTCTGTTTTTATCCACTAGGTGGCAGTTGTAGACACAACCACTTCCGGTTGAAAAGAAAAAGTAGTAAGCGATATACAAAATGCAATATAAATCATTCATTTTACACCGTTTGCTACCTGTACTACTGCAGTACTGTGGAATGTAAATCACATTGATCCAAAGAAAAGAAGCTATACATGTATCCCTTCATGGCTGGTGTGCCATGGGTAAAGCTTCTGGAAGATCTCTGTCGCAGGTTTGACTGCTCCCCCCTTACACATCATAATCCGTGGTCCTCGAGTAGCCTCCATTCAAAATGGAAATTTCAATGTTTTTACGTTAAGTTGATGCAGCATTCTTCAGTAGATAATAATTTTGAATAATCATAATTACAGTCTTGACCAAAATAAGAGTGAATATGTTTTTTCCCCATAATCAAGCAGCACTACATTCATATTTAACAGAAAATACCAGAATCTGTCTCGCTTAAACCTAAATAAAATTGGGATAGTAAATAACGTGATTGCAAACATCTGTATGGGACAGTCTTCATAAAACGAGTTCAGTCTGTGCTTCATACTGAGTGAAGTCACACTAAATACTGACTTTTACCCGTAGAATCATTTTGTCCTGAACATTGTGTGGTTTCATTTTATACACATATGATTTAAAGGTCAACTGCTTTGACATAACTGGATGAGTTTTTCAGTTGCCTTTGCCAATTATTAAAAAATGTCAGCCCACTGGTCTCTATCTTCTCCTCTTCAGGGATCATGACAGCGAGTCATCTGCCTCCAGTCTGTTCATATCTTCATAAACAGAAGATGTGCAGTTCTGTGCATGAACCTATCAATGAAAAACACAGGCTGTGTGCTTCAGTAGATTTATTTTTAGACTCTTAGCCTTTGTTAGTGTCATAACATTGAGCATGTTGAAAAGGAGGATGTGGTTTTTAAGTGCTGGATTAAGTTTATTGTCCCAAATGTTTTGGCTGTTTGTCCTCCACGAGTTATTTTCATCTAATAGGCTGTACAAATAGCTTTCATCATTATTCTGCAGTCAGAGTGAAAAAGTTCCACAACATACTTCCTGTCCAGTGACTGATGCTTATCTGGCTTCCAAAACATATAGTTGAAATCAGAAGTTTATATAGGCTGTTTAAAAAGACACCTAGCCTTTTTTCCTCTCACTGTTTGATGTTATGTTTCCTGTTTTAGGTCAGTGAGGATTATCAAAATTAGATGGATGGATGGATGGATGGATGGATGGATGGATGGATGGATGGGTGGATGGGTGGATGGGTGGATGGGTGGATAGAACTTTATTAATCCCTGAAGGGAAATTCAAATTGTCAAGTGCTCATCATCATCATCAAAGTGTAACATAAATAAATAAATGAATACAGCAGTAAATTATTATATATTATAAATTATTTCTATTTGCTAAATGCCAGAATTTTTTTTCACTTTCTCAGGCAGTCAGAAGTTCACATACACCTCCTTCATATTTGGTATCATTGTCTTTAAATTGTATGACTTGGGTCAAATGTTTTGGGTTTCCTTCCAGATCCTTCTCATAATAGTTTGCTGGACTTTTGCTCCTCCTGACAGAACTGGTGGAACAGAGTCAGGTTTGTAGGTCACCTTGCTCACACACATCTTTTCAGCTCCGAACACAAATATTTAACAGAAGTGAGATCAGAGCTTTGTGATGTTCACTTTAAAACATAAAACTAATTCAGTGGTGTCTTTAGAGTCATTGTCCATCTGGAAGATCCATTTGCACCAAAGCTTTAACTTCCTGGCTGATGTCTTGAGATGTTGATTCGTTATTTCTGCATAATGTTCTTTCCTTATGATTCCATGAACTCTGTGAAGTGCTCCTCCCTCCTGCAGCAAAACAACCCCATAACCTGATGCTGCCACCTCTGTGCATCAGTTCTGATGGTGTTCTCAGGTTCATGCGCTTCCCCTTTTTTCCTCCAAATGTAGTTGTTATGACCAAACAAATTGGCAGAAAATTAAGTGCAATTTTATGCTGCTTTTGGAGTAATGTCTTCTTCCTGGCTGAGTGGTCTTTCGGTCCATGTGGGACCAGGACTGGTTCTTCCGTGGATGATTCAGCAGCATCTGTACAAGGTGTTTTGATTTTGTTCTGGGGTTGATACAAACCACATTCATCTCTGGAGCACAGCTGGACATTCCCATGGTGTTTTATACTTACGGATTGTTTTTAACGGATGAATGTGGAACCTTCAGGCATCTGGAAATTGTACCCAAGAATGAGCCAGACTATTGGAGGTCCACAATTCTCTTCCTGATATCTTGGCTGATTTCTTTTGATTTTTCCTATAATGTCACACAAGGAAACAGAAGGTTTCAGGTGTGGTTTAAAATACATCCACAGGTGCCCCTCCAATGTTAACTCAAATGTTGTTATTTAACAAGCCTCCAAAGCCATTACATCACCACCTGAGCTTTCCCAAACTGATAAAATGCATAATGGTCTTAAACCTCTGACTTTGAGGAAAGTAATAAAATATTATCTGAACAATTCTCTCCCTCATTATTCTAGCATTTAGGAAAGATAAATGATTTTGGTAATCCTAACTGACTTGAAACAGGAGAGGTTTTGTCTAATTTAATGTCAGACAGTGAAAAAAAAAGGGTTTGTGTCTTTTTATACTGTGTATGGAAACTTCTAAGAGTGTACATCTGAGATTTAGCTATAGCTGTAAACGACATGAGCATTAGCAAAAATGATTTGGTTTATTGGTTTCTCAAGTTGTGACTTGAACCTGCTTGGCTTCTCTAGTACGCTCTGACATGTGAAACAGTGTTTATAATCCTTTCACTGGTGTGATTGCTTTCATCTCAGAATACACATGATCCTTAGCATTAGCATTACAAAAGATGTAGATAATCTGCTATTGCTAATAGTGTTAATCTGTCATTTTTAGTTTGTAGGAATGCTGTAGTTCCCCATGGTTCAAGAAATTCAGACCAGGCCCATCTACTAATATTACTGAGATGCGATCTTTTTTTTTTTCTTACATCCCACAGGGAAAGTGAGACTTAAAAACATACTAAAGGCGTGTTTCCTTGGCATGGTTGAAGAACATGATGATCTGCTGCCCTGCCTCTGACATTTCTCTGCCTCTCTTTCATGTCTTGTCATGGCAGGCTTTAATGGAGAATATGCACTAATGAGGCCAAAGACTCGCCCCTGAAGGCAAGGTGGTACTCAGAGAGATACAGCGCTGCATGATGGGTCGTGCTTTTAAAACTGGCTTATAAAGACTAATCAAAACGTATCACATTGTGACCACACAGAGTAAAAGGTCACATAATGAATGCTGCATCTTAAACAGGGATTTACATCCACTTCTAAACTGCTATTTGGGCGGCAGGAGAGTGAATCTGAAATGTCCTGGTGGAGATAATTGCTGCCATTTCATTTGTCATGTTTACAGAATAAAGGTTGTAGTTACCGTGACACATCCAGTCTGATTTAGATATGGACTCATCTTTGTTCTGCTGTCATGGTGCTGAAAAGCATTTGGCAGAGCAGCGTGGGCTCAGCAGTACTGAGCTGCAGCAATAAATGTGGATTTGCATGTTTCAGTGACAGGACGTGTGGGTGTGTGAGCTCTGTACTGTAGTTGTGAGTGAAAGTGTTGACTTGTTACATAAACCCTGGTGATCAGATTAATACCTTTGGCGTGATGAGAGAGGCATGGCTGTTTGGTTCTCCTTCAGTTTTAGGTTGCTGCCTGGTTACACCCTCTACAATAACAGTAATCTAATTACATTAGGAAACTCAGCTGTATGTAAATGGGTTGCATAAAACATTAAGACATTGTGGAAAGCATAAAAGGGTAATTGATTATGATTAATAACATTGGGATTTTAATTCTAGCATGACCAATAGCATCTGATCACATTTGATGCAGCTTTTCTGTGCTAGTCATACTTTTTGTTCCATCGCAGCAGTTCCCAGGGAGGTATATCTTCTTTGTGTGTCTTTATATTTTAGCTGGATTACACAAAAACTTTCAAGCTGAATTCCATGAGATGTAGTGGGGCATGAGTCAGTTGATGCACTCGTTGAGTTTAGGTGCAGATTGTTTTCTGGGACACTGGCCTGAGAGTCTGTGCTCCTGATTTACAGCCTTTGTAGGTCACCTTGTCTCAATACTTAAACAGCACCTCTTATTTTGCATTTTTGTGATAATATCATCAATAAGACAGAGGACTTTCTGCATACTATTAGCTCTTGTGGTCTCCTGTCCCTCTTGCAAGAACTCTGAATCACTGTATGATGTTATGTCATCATGTCATGTCAACAATGATGAAACCAGCTCTAAAGAGCTACAGTGAACATCATGGCAGAGGCAACTAATGACTCCTTTACACGGCACACTTTCTACAGTCGTTTAATCTCACACTGTACAACCTGCATTTGCTTAATCTTAGATTATACAATGATGAGAACTCCTGAATCTTATTAATATAGAAAAGCATCATCAGCGTACGCTGATAGTAAACAATAATCGAACACAAAAATGAACCACACTTTATTGGATGTTTTTATGTGTGCATAAAAATCCTTCAAAAATATTGCATTGGCACCAAATTGCATCCTTTTACTAGCTAGTCCGCAGACATAGTCTGATGCTTTCAGATTAAATGTCTTCAGGAAATCTTAGGTTGACTGTCATTCCCCGTGGAAGTCAATTTTTGCTTCATTGGATTGCTGTCATCTGCTTTGCAGAGGTATAAAATCCAAATATGTGGCTCGGTACCGGCTGAATATCTGGTTCTGTGAGTAGCTAGCTGTTGTGGAAATATTGTAAACAACAGCTGGTGACGACATCGATGCTAGAGATGCTAATGCTCCCTTTGGTTTGATTGTGGAGTTCAGATGTAATACCTGGACTGGATTGTTGAGATTTTTTCTTTTCTGGAATGAGTTTTAACTTTCATAAATTGAACTTGGAAAAACCCAAACTGGAATCACAGAAAGATTTGAATTCTGTTACTGGTCCAGTAGCTTAGGTTCTCTGCATTACAAATTTGAAACAGGTTAGTAATCGAATGGTTATTTATGTCTAATGGGTCGTAAATGTAACTAAAGCAAACTACACTGTATAATTTATCTTCTGAAACTACTTCAAGGTAATTTAAAGTTTTCAACCATTCAGGCTATTTCAAGGAAATATAACTTAAACTCCATATCACCATTAACTGAAAATTTTACCTTGACTATTACAAATGACGGATTATTTTGATTTTGTTTTATCTTTTGCTTTCATAGATCACTGACAAGGGTTTAGTTGCAGAAATATCCAAGTTGCAACTGTTACTGTACATATATTTTTTTTTAAAGTGAAGGGAAATGCTCACAGATTAACTATTTATAGTCACTGAAAAATTCAAATAACAGGAATACTGGACATGGGTAAGATTACGTTGTTATAAGTTCTGAATGACAATTTTGATTCATTTTTGATTGACTGCCCAGCCCTCCTTCCATTAGTCTCTAAAATGACTCAGGTATCGGGTATCGGTATCAGTTTTGATATCAATATCGAAAAATTTTAAACGATACCAATCCCTACTTCTCAGTTCAACCTAAAACCCATCTCATCAGGGCGGTTAGTCCCATTGTTGCCCTGGTGGGGAGGTTCATTTTCTGGCAGCTTGGTCTGAGAAACTGCGAGTGTTTACATGGAACTGAAATCTACCCTGAAACAAAGGTTAAATTATCCTTTTTTTTTTTTTCAGAAATAACGGTAATCAATTCAATACAATAAAATAAAGTGGTTAAAAATAACAAAATGCACAAAGATTATACAAATTTATCTGTTGTGAGCAAACAAAGTGTTAATCTTGTCGTGTATTTTTTATTATCAATTATTTTATATAATTTATTTATTTAATTAATTTTTTTAAATTGTATTTATTGAATTAAATTTTTTTCTGACATTGTACTTTGTGTGTTCTGTTTTGTTTGGTTTTTTTTCTTACTGTTTATTTTATTTCTTAGAGAACACCAGGATGAAAGCGTTGGTGGAGGACTCAGGCATGAGAATCGTCATGGTGATAAAACTCCAGCTGAGAAGCAGCGATCAGCCGTCAGACAGGAAGAGACGCACAAAAGTAAAGTTCCCACTTATTTGGCACGTAGTACACGCATTAAAATCCATGCACTTTCAGAATCTGTTTCTCTTCAATTTCATTTTGTGATAATCCTTGAATCCTGACTTTGTTGCAGTAAGAAAAGATCATTCAGATGTCCGGATCCGGAGTTCTGCCTGGCCCAATTACTCTTCACGCCACTTCTTGAGCCTCTCCAAACCAGAGCTAAGGACCAAGAATAATTCAGATGATTGGTTAAGTCGACCGACCAGGTACTTTGTCTGGGAAAAAAAAAAAACATCTATCACTAACAATCATTGTTTTCCAGCTTTTACTCAACCACTAAGTGAATCACAGATCTTTGTCTGAATTCTTCTTCAGCCTATCAGATATGACCTGCAGTGCTTAACTCCTTACATAAACAGGTTTACAGAGTAACCAGGAACACAGAATAGGAGTGTATTAGCGTGTGTCTCCTTCATGTATTGTCTCCCAGATGTTTGATGTATTTTAACATTACACCTTTACATTGGAATGCAGTATTAGAAGAGATGAAGCTCTTCTTCTGGAAATCTGAGTTTACTTTCTCACATCTACTGAGTCATAGACTTTCACAAATCATCGACTGGTGAGCTAATTTGTCGCACATTATTACTTCCTTGATTAGCAAATATTTTAGGCATGGTGCCCTTTTGTACTGTGGGAATATGTAACTTTTCATCACATATGATCTAAATTTTCTTAATTATTTTGTATGAGATCTTTGGTCCAATGATTTTCAGTTTTGTTTTACTCCAAGTTAAATAAAGGTTAGGTAAAATAAAAGATTGTTTTGAGTTTTTTATCCATGTACGCTGCACATTTTTTCATTGGCATGTCATTGTGTAATAAACCCCAGGATTATAATAAGCTTGTCAATAAATGTCATTAGTTCAGCTGAGGACTCACCCTGTCTGTTATTCTCCTGCACTCCTATCAGGCCAGCATGACCTTATATAGACATGTTGAACCCTGTGTGTGTGTGTGTGTGTGTGTGTGTGTGTGTGTGTGTGTGTGTGTGTGTGTGTGTGTGTGTGTGTGTGTGTGTGTCATCTTGTACGTGTGCATGACATGCACGTGTGATCCATGAACTGTGGGTAATTCAAAAATGCTTTGCTGGTGTGAATGCCCATGAGGTGTGACTTTAGGGCCCAGATGACACTGAGAAAGCTGTTTAGAAAAGAGGGAGATGAAGGGAGGCATGCTGTTGGTCCTGTCAATCAGCATTGCTGTGGAAAATGTTAGACTTGTAATCCTGAAAATGTTTCTCACAAAAACATTAGAACAGATCGCCGGAGGCTGAGGTGTGTCTGAGAGCAGAAGTACTGAACATCGTGTTTTGAAGATACTTTCTGCTCAAGATATTCAGCAATACATGTATATATATTTTTCTGTATATATATATATATATATATATATATATGTATATATATATATATCTATGTGTGTGTGTGTGTGAGATTGTTTCTTTCCATTTTTTTCCAGAAACCTAACTATACATTTTTTTTGTCTTCTGTTGCTAGTTTGATTGAACCACAACTGGTAGAGACCAAAGACAGCACTGTCAAGGTAAAAATAGTCAATCATGATCACAATGTTAATGAATATGGATCTTGTTTTAAAATGCAAAGTCAGGCGTTTTAACGAAAAGCATAATCAGAAATATTTTCAGTCTTGTCAAACGTATAAAAAATAAAATAAAGCTTTCAGTTGTTTGAAAACAATGCAATGTACTTATCTGTTACATAGATATGTGTGATAAGATCATTATAGTGAACTCATGAAAATAAGATGTTGATTTAATATGTTAACAGTTAGAAGGAAAAGGTGTGTCTCTGTTTTCGTGTCCTTGGAAGTCCCTCATGTCTTTCAAAATAACCTGTTTGTCAAGGTTCAGTTCTCTTTAAAAAGCTGCACCATGGGAGCCCAGGCTGCTGGCGTGTAATTTCAAGCATGTTACATTTGCTTACTGCCTGTAAAAGCCAGAAAGTTCTTAACATTACAGTGCACAGAATTTGCATTGTTATCATGTAACTGCAAGTTGACATATGAAAACTAGAACGCTTTATTTATACACCTGGACCTATCTAAACAGCAGTTAAGATAACGATTTCTAATGTGGTGTGACATAACCACAGCAGGAGAATTTTTTTTTAATGTATCAAAAATATTAATTCCAATGGAGATTGAAGTTTAAATAATCTGTCGATATTTATGAAATATTATTATTTTTAACAGGTTAATGGAAGAGGATCGTCATCACCAGGCATCCCTATAAAGGCAACAAGGGTCTGTCCATCGTCAGAGACATTTCCAGTTCCAGCCAACAGAAGAAAAGAGGGCTTCACAGTTGGTAACTATGACCTGGAGTCTACCAGAGACTTGAAAAAAGCTGAAGTGCACATACATGGATCGCAAACAAGAACTTTTTACGGATCTCTAGCTGAAACTGGAAAAGCGAAAGGTATAAAGGACCATACGAAGCTTAATAACAAAGCTCAACTTGGAAAATTGTCTGATCCCTTGGAGACCATGCTGTCTTCCACCATGGTAACAGTTCTTGCCCCTCATTGGGGTGGCCGACTGCGACGGACTAAAAGATTTGATGAAACTGGTAATACAGAAGCTCATGGGAATTTACAAGATGTTACGAATACCATGGCAAACCATGGAAAAGCTTTTCAGGAGACTCTGAACCAACATGGTGTGGAGGGTACGTTGACAGATGGATCACATTTCACAAGGAGGGTCCCATTCCTGGGCACCAGGAGGAATACAGTGGGCTGGTCTGCTAAGAGTGATCCTTCAAGCCTCGACTTTGAATCTAAGCGATTAATGACTCAGGCTGTCTCTTTGGATGCAAGTGCTATGAGTCCATCCCCCACGTCTCCATCTTCCAGGTCCCCCCACTTTTATGACCCAAATGAACAAAGGAGGAGTCTTCAAGCTGGCCAACAAGGAGGGCTCTCATCTACAAACTCAAAACCTACAACCAGCAGTCTACTTCTGTCCTTAAGAAGATTTAACTCTAGTTGTAGAAACTTAAATACAACCTCCTCCTTCCCTGAGGCAAACCATTCCCATCAGAGCAGTTCACCAAATGGCCAAGACAGAAAGCTGTTCACAACACATCATTCTCAATCATTTCTTAATAACAATGAACAGGAAAGACAAAATACCCTCCTGTCCCCATCATCCATTTCTTACAGGACAACTGAGACCGGACCTGTCCTTTCCCCTGCATCCTCTAATCAGAGAGAGAGGAACATGCCTGGCACATTCTTCTTTTCAACTTCACCAATAAACAAAGATGCAGAAGACAATCCCTTTCCCCAACAACTTCAGAAAATAAATAGGGGACAGGCCAGTCTTCCATCTTCTAAACAGACATTTCAGAGCGAAGGGCCATCAGGAAAACAACAGGGTTTGGATAAAAGTACAAAACCATTGCCAGAGACCTCCACCTCCAGACATTCCCCATATGATCACTCTGTCCTTGCAAAAACCCACTCTCTTCCAAGACGAACCACACTGACATCCACTTCCTGGTGGAAACAAGTTTCCCAGGAAGGCAGTTCTTCTCTCACCCTTAATAATGAAGCCATCATCAATGAAAAACCAAAAATGGCTATTGTTCCCCCTTTTAATCATGTCAGTAACAAGGCATCTTCGAGTCTGAATGACGACAAAAGACAGGGTAGTAAATACCCTCTTGACATAGACAACAATAACACAGCTGAGCCATTTTGTAAAGGTAATATGAGCAAGACAAATTCAGTTGAATCAAAGAGTCTTGTCAAACCACAGTATGGATCAAATTTAAACAGAGAACCACAGAAGCCTCGCAGTATGCCTGATGTTTTGTCCAGTTCTAAAATTAGCAGAGGTACAACACAAATAATGCTGAGGCACACCAAGGATCCCAGTAAACATGATGTAAGCAGTGGTTCATTTGCAGCAAATGTGCCTGAATTTCCACCTACTTCAATAAATGCCAAGAGTTCAAATCCAGCCACAGAGACAAACCACAAATACAAAAATGATTGTCCACAAAGAACCAAAAATACCCTCACGTTTCCGTACAACATGGACTCACAAACATTTTCCAAACCTTCTCTTTCTCTTGATTACACCACCTCTCTCAACAGTCAAGCTCACACTTCTCAAGCAATCTCTGGCCTCGCCCCAGCTCCAAGTACGAAAAGCACTTTTTCATTTGTTTCCCATCCAGCTTACCCAAAGACCAATGCTCATGCTTCATCCCAAACACCAAAATCAGCCAAAGAAAACAATATCACACCTCTTGGCTTTGAAAGACGCTATACCTGCATTCCCAAACCCTTCCATCCCAAAACTGTGCCAAGCATGATTCCCACAGTCAACTCTGCCTCAAAAAACAACTTCAGCCCTGTATCCACCTCGTCCACTAAATCCTTCACTACTCCCAGTTCATCCAGACTTAGTCCTTCTTTTACTTCTGCTATTACATCTCCCACTTCTGTCACTGCATCGTCCCTCCTGACCCCCCCTGCAACACCAGACATAACCAGCCCAAACTCAAAAACTTACAGTCCCATTGCAGAAAGAATATTCCCCAACAACCCAGAAAGAGAACCAAAGAAACCGCTCCCTGGAGTTGAAGGCAAGAAACAGAGACAAGTAAAATTGGAGGAGTTGGTGGATGCACGCTGCTCAGAGCCCGTCACTATGATGAAGGCAGAGCCACCTTGGATTAAAACAAACCCACTGTCTCCCCCCAGGTTTCCTCCACCATCTATCTTCTCCTTTCTAAGATCAACTAGTCCAGAAAGAGATGCATCTCCTGTTTGCTTCCCCAATCCCAAGGCTTTCAGCAGACAAGTTGGAAAAGATGGGAAATATCGTTCTTTTTCATCTGATTCTGCTGACTTGGCAATCAGAGAGCGTGACAAAAACAAGCAGAGCACTGGGGGCACTAACATCTTTGACCAAGGAAGACAGGACTCTTGCATACCCAGGCATGAACGGACACTATCTATGGAGTCTGGTACAGTCCAGTATCATTCCTCTGCTCCTCTCTCCCTTCCTCCTGACTTCTCAAGTGGTTATAAGCTTCGTTACAGCTCTCCACCTTACTCCACACTCAAGTCAACCAGGCAAGCAAGTGAAGAATTGAAGACTAAACCACAAAGATTTCCCCTCTTTCCCCAAACCTCTCAGGCAAATGACATCCCAAAACCTTCCGTAAATGATGACCAATTTACAGCCATGACCACATCATGTCCACCTCTCCTGCTTCATAGGCCCTCCCCACCTTGCTCTTCTATCTTCCAAAAGACAATCACCATGCAAGGAAGTTTAAAGTGTGGGCTTTCAGGCACTGATCATGTTAGTAAAGACAACGGCCAAGATCATGCAAACACAGAGTTACAACTCCTTGATAACAGAGTTCATATCAGCTTACAATCTCTGCCAGGTGATAAGACAAACAGCTCCTCAACATATGTAACTGAGACATTAGTTTACAGTATTAAATCCAAAGTAGATAGAGGTCCAGCAGTCCCAAAGAGCACCACACCCAAATCTGTGCAGTGTAACGTAAACAGACCAGTTTCTGTGGAAACCAGGTCAAGTTCAAAGTCACACACAGAGCAGAGCAAAGAAGCCGGCACCCAATCATCCAGTCAGTCAGATAAAAGCTCTCTTGATTCCAGTTCAACAGTTAGTCGGCCTTGTGATTATGAAAGCAGCAACAGAGGCATGACAGAGAGCATGCTGGGTAAAAGCAGATTTTATTCAGTGGAAGTCAATAATGAACAAAGCCCAAAGAAGAGTCGATTTGGTATGAAAAGAAGCGTAAGCACACCAAACTCTAAGTTATCAGGATCTGAGTCAGACCGGGTCAGCAAGAGCAACAACAAAGTGGACCAGATGCTTAACAAACTGAGACAAAAATTCAGCAGTAGACGGTCTGATGACGATTCACCGTTTCTGTGGAAATGGAAGCGAAGCTCCCAAACACCTTCAGTCGGTGGATCAAGTGACACAAGCAGCGTCAGCGATGCTAGTGCAGACAGTACCAAAACACTAGAGGAGCAAGTCCAGGAGGCAGGGACGGTTCTGAATGACAATGCAGGGAAGACAGAGGGTCAACAAAATAGATACATTATCGTACCCCCATCAACTAATACAGACACAAAGGCTGGATATGAGTTTTCCATTTGGTCAGAAAAATCAGCTCTTGAAAATGACCAAGATGAGCAAAAACCTTGTTCAGGGGACACATGTGACAGTAAAGTTCTTCTGACGGTCCACGGCCCAGCAACCAAACAGTTGGATTTGTATGAAAGCAGTGGCATGGATACTACAGGAACCAAACATTTTTTTCCTTGTACAGATCCTAACGCTGACAGGAACCTTGGTACTGCTTATGCTGCTCAGCATAGGAAGTCTACACCCAGCCCCAGAAGCCCCTTCTCCCCTTTCTCTTCACTCTCCCCCCTCTCTCCATTTCCCTCCCCTGATGTGACAGATGACAGCGTCTTTTACAGTCCAAAGCTTCAGCGTCGTAGAGAACCCTCCTCTCCATGTGAGCCAGAAGGAATGAGCTTAGGGTCTTCAAGAAGAATCCGGGTGTCCACAGGCCAACCAAACACAAGTCCAGGGCATGACAGGGAGCACTTGGCTTCCTCATATGCAGACTTAAAGTATGGCATTGAGCCTGGGAGATCCTTTTCTGTCAGTTCAGTTCTCTCCAGTCGACCCTCCGGGCCTGGAAGAATATCCACTGGATCCAGGTTCATGAGTGTGGGTGACCTTTCTCAGTCTGCCTTGTCTTGTGCAGGGAGCAGTAGAGACATGGATCAGTCTGGCAAACCTGGTCAGACAGAAGAACTTGGTTGCCAGCCCAGTAATCTCTGCCAAGTGTCAGATTTCCTCAGTGATCCTAGTAAAATGCGAACCAGGTCTCTACCTCGGTCCTTGACCCGGTGCTTGGCAAACTGGAGCTCAGGAATCCCCATTTCTGAACCTGTGAGTGCCACTGCCTCAAAGCCAGCTCGCCTTCGCAGTCCTAACATGAACTCTTGTCACTTTGCATGGGATGCTGAGGGTCCCCCAACTCCTCCCCCAACACCTCCACTGTCACCAGTGACCAGATGCATGTCCAAACCTCCCAGCCACTCTTCTTCTGCATTTTCTAGCTCATCAGGAGCTCTGCAGCAAGTAGACAGCCAGTCTTCCAGAGGGCTTTTGCCCTCCAGAGGTTATGTATCCAGCCTCAGCACCTTTGATGAATCATCAGACAGTAGCTCTGACACAACAACAGATGATGAATATTACTTAGATGAAGAGGGAGAAAAAGAGACAGAGCTGTGAAAGGAGACACTTTTAAATACTTCTGTGTCTGCGATTGAGGAAGTGAAACACAACGCTCCAGAAGAAGTAAGACGGGCTATATGAGCTCTGTTCTGTTTATTTTTCTAAGTGTATTAAAGGAGCTCTGAGGACAATCAGGAAAGTGGATTTCCTTCTTGGTTTGCTTATCAAAGGCATAATGTTATCGATGCAGTATCCAGCGTACTTTTAAATACTTTTTGAGCTTGTACAGTATATTGGTTGTGACTGTTGGCCTGCAATTTATGTGTAAAGAATGTCCATTCTTCATCAGATGTAGTCTGGTTGCATGGCAGAGGTCTGTAACATAAATGTAGAGATGTGTGTGTGTTTTATAGTCTAAGTTAAGCTTTGGAGTAAGAACAATCTTTCGGGGCTGCTATGGATCAGCAAGTAAAGTAATTCTTATTCAACTGAAAATTGAACAGTTTTATCCCTGAAGTGTCCTTGGGTAATACACTGAACCCCCATATTTTTCTCCAAAATGCTCATTGGCATGTGACTGTAGAAAGAAAATAATTTTATTATGTAAGAGTTACAGAACCATGTGAGTGTTTGTGTGCATGGGAAGTGAATTGTGAAGCTCTGTATAAAAGATTGACAAGAGTAAAAAGCTGGTACATAAGAGAGGACCATTTGCCATGTGGGTGTGCATTCGTCTTATCAGGTAACATTTAATGTTTAGCTGGTACTTGTGCTGTCATGTGACACTTCACAATCACTGTTGATTTTAAAGATTGAAAGGTGTGCTGGAAAACGTTTCTGCTTAAAGGAGAAAATGTGTTTGTTTGTTTTTTAACTTCTATGGAAAAAATACACTGGGATGAAATAGAATCAAAGCATGATTACATTTGTCATCAGATTTTGTAAAAAGTTCTATACAGGACCTGTTCTTATTTGCACAGTTTCAATCTCAAATCTTAATATATCTGTTTTATAAATAAATAAGATATTTCTAACATGATTTCTTTCATTCTGTCTTTGTTATATCATTGTAGCGTTTCGTACCACCTCATTCATTGGCATTCATGCCAGAATGTATAAGTTGTATAACAAAAAGCCCATGATCCAGTCTGTGGAGGAACTTGAGTGACCATACCAGTTACAGTGTATTTCTGGGTGCCACCTACATTTAACAGGGTGTACTCTAACAGCCTCACATTATTCAAACTGATGTTTATTTTTCTTATTAGCCATGGCAACCAACAAACTACTGTGATTAAATAACTCATCCATTGGCACATGTGTATAATCGATGTTCCACGTGTTTAGCGGAGCATACTTTATGTCTTGACTTTCCGGGAAGTTTTCACACTGCGGCAGCACATTCTGCTTTGTATTATTAACCATGACTTCATCTGGGAAGGGCATAGCTGCATCACATCATGTGTCCTGACACTTGGTTCACCGACTTTGAATCTGCCTTTTCATCTTGTGTCATTAAAAAAAAGGAAAGTGGAGCGCTGATCACAGACGCAGCTGTGGAGAAACACTTGTTCCAGTCATTAGGCCCGTCCACAGTGCTCTGTCCACACAGTTAAGAGCTTGTAATGGTCAGATGCGTGATGGAGGAATAGATTATAGAAAGGCAAACAGGAAGGAAGCTTGCTTTGTGTAACATGATAAAGATAAAAAATGTAAATATTGAAACACTGTGTAGGGAGTGTGCTGCACAGGACTGAGTAAGCTTGTACTGTGAAAGTGTGAAATGTCACAGTAACCCACGGTCCAAATATAAAGCTATGATGAGTCTATACCCCACACATGAAAACAGTGTGACAGAAATGTTACAAAATCATCTGTCAGACTGCACACTCTGCTGAATCAGTTTGCACTTTAGAAATTATGTTGTTTTTTTTCTCTCAAGTATGAAACAGCTCAGGGAGTGTTTTGGTTCATTTGTCCTTGTATGTTCAAGTACTGCATCAGTTCTAACTGTAACTTTAAAGGCAACCAAACAAGAATAGCTGCTTTGAAGACTCAATTGATCATAGTAATGACTGGATATCAGGAAATTAACAAATGAGGTAGGTAGGTGTTGGGTAACATATTATAAATGTGGTTCTTTGGACTTAGAAGTCCGTTTATAGATTATAAGAAAAGGAAATTGTCAAGTTTCTCTCACACTTTAACAGTGATGTTAGCCTAATGTTCTGGACTATCAATAAAAATAAATACAATCTGGGGAAAAACCGACATGATACATATATAGAAAAGTTTTTAAAAAGTTTCCTATTTTAAGTAATTATTTTCTCCCCTTATTGTGGAGAAAACAGTTTGAGATCCATCAAAAACAAGTTTGATTTATGTTGTAATCTGCTTCAGTATATGTTAGACTACACTGCCCTCTGATGGGAAAACTCTTTACCGTCAAGTAGAAAAAGCAGTACTGAAATGCACAAGTTCAAAGTCTGGATTGCTTTATATGTTAAGTCCTGTGGACGTGGACTGCTGAAGGTTCACTTATCGCCATGATTGCATGAAATTCAAATATTCATATTATATAACTATAAAATGTGTGATTTTGAATCAAATTACACAGCAGAGAATGGAGATGCATTCATAACTCATTTATTTCTTATTCCAGTCATGTTGCATGATGGATAAAAAACAACTACAGATTATTTCACAGCCACGCACACCCAGTGGATGGCTTCACTCTTCATCGTGGGATTTCTGTTTGAAGGGAAAGAAAGTCACACTTTTATGAAGGTTTGAGTCGTGCAGAATGAAGCAACAAGGAATGCAGCGCTATGTTTGATGATGGCACACCTTGGCTCCAGGGTCGCGACTCTTTGCCCTCAACTTGTTGACCTGAGACTCTGCGATGTCAGCCCTCTCCTCTGCTTCCTCCAGCTCATGCTGCAACTTACGCAGCTTGCCAAGGTTTACATTGGACTGTTCCTCCTGAAAGTCAAGATCAGTGAATGTCTGGCTTTAACACAGCATCTACTTTTATAAAGGCAAAAGCACTCCAGCTGTTGTGTTTTAGCTTACGGCCTCCTCTGCAGATCTCTTGTAGGATTTAACTTTCAACTGCAGTTTATCCACCAGGTCCTGCAGACGGCTCAGGTTCTTCTTGTCCTCCTCTGTCTGTTGATTTAGTTTACAAATGACATGGCTTATTAAGACACTTTCTACATCATTGTGACTATTTATCTCACAGAATCTGCGCGTGTAGAGTATACCTGGTAGGTTAGCTCTTTGATTCGCCTCTCATACTTGCGAATTCCTTTCACTGAGTCACTGCTCTTCCTTTGCTCCAAATCCACCTCATTTTCCAGCTCTCTCACCTTAAAGAAAGACAAAGTGTTGTCAGAATGTAAGCAGGTCAGATTCCCGTATTGAACACCAGCAGTGTGCAGGTCATAAACATTTACCCTGGCCTCCAGCTTCTGGACCTGCTTCTTTCCACCTTTCATGGCTATTTGCTCCGCCTCATCCAGGCGGTGCTGCAGGTCTTTGATGGTTTGCTCCATGTTTTTCTTCATACGCTCCAGGTGGGCGCTGGTGTCCTGCTCCTTCTTCAGCTCCTCTGCCATCATGGCTGCGTCGGTGATGGCCTTCTTTGCCTTCTCCTCTGCATTTCTGCACTCCTGCACAGCCTCCTCTACCTCACTCTGAAGCTGGCTGCTGTCACCCTCCAGCTTTTTCTTCTGGTTCAGCAGGCTGGTGTTCTGAGGACGCAGAGAAGTTCATTCGCACAGAACATTTCACAGATAAAATATCAAAAAGATCTTCACAGTTTAAAACTATAAAAACACATGGAATAGTTAAACATAGAAAACCTTATAAAAGACCAAAAAAAGAAACATATAAAAGCCCTCACTAACTAAAAGAAAATCTCCAGCTGTTTCTACAGGGAATCAATGCTGTCAGTGGAGCATAAAGAAACATGGGAAGTGCATTCCACCAGCGAGGGTGATTTACTCTTGAAATAAACAACACTGCAAGTTTTAAATCAGGTATGGAGGACCACGATCAGCCTCTGGCCAGATGTTCTGAGGGTTCGAGAAGATGATGACGGCTCTAACAGGTCTGAGTTAGCAAGGCCTTGAATGTAAACACAGTTTTAAAAATAAATTCAACTGATAACCAATGAAGAGACAATAAAACAGGTCAGACGAGCTCTTCTGTTTGTTCTATTAGCAGTCTTGCAGCATTGTTTTGTACAATCTGAAGACGACTGAGGTCTTTTCTTTAGTTCATCTAAACATTAAGAAGTTCAAGCATGAAGGATCATCTCTGATTCCTGCTTTGACACCAGCCTAGTTAATTTGGAAATGCTGCTCAAGTGGAAAACAGACGTTTTACGAAAATGGTCTATGGCCTGAAACAGAATCCTGAGGGACCCCACATGACAGTCCAGCTCTTCTGACCTGAACTGATCCATTCAAACACTAGAATTCCTGTTGGAGCGACAAGACAAGAATCATTCTAGATCACTTCCTGAAATACCCAATAAATGATTGATCCTATTTAGTAAGGTGATCTGCAGAATTCTTCAGTTCAGGTCCTCAAGACCAGGATTCAAGAGAGTCGACTAACACCAGTCAAGTCTACCAATGACCCCTTCATTTCAGCCAGGTATGTTAACTAGGAGGACCAGGACTGAAGACTATTAATCTATATGACCAAAGGCTGACTTCTAGTATTCATAGACATTAATGCGTTACGTTAGTGAAAGATTTAACTACAACAGAGTGATCATAAAGTTGTAGATCTACCTGTGAGTGCAGCAGTTGGACTCTTTCACTGACATCCAGCAGTTCCTGCTCAGCCAGTTTACGACCTCTTTCAGTCTGCTCCACCAGAGCCCTCAGCTCATCAAGCTCAGCCTGCAGTAGGTTGTTGCGTCTCTCCACAATAGCAATGTTCTCCTTCAGATCATCATTGCCACGGAGAGCATCATCCAGCTGGATCTGGGAGTCCTGTCAGCACATAATTTAAGGATTTGCTTGAATACCATGGTTTTCATGCCCCCTGGTCGACAAGTTAATGAGTTCAGAAAAGAACCGTTAAGAATCACCTTCAGGTGCGCATGGACTCCCTTAAGCTGCTTCTGAGCCTCAGATGCCTGCCTGTTGGCCTGGCCCAGCTGGATCTCCATTTCATTGAGGTCTCCCTCCATCTTCTTCTTCAGTCTAAGAGCCTCGTTCCTGCTGCGAGTCTCCGCCTCCAGGGAGCTCTGCAGAGTGTCCACCACTCTCTGATGGTTACGCTTGCCCTGCTCAATCTCCTCGTCCTTCTCGGCCAGCTTGCGCTCAATGTCTGCCTTCACCTGGTTGAACTCCAGCTGTGCTCGGAGGATCTTACTCTCCTCATGCTCAAGGGAACCCTGACAAAAACAGCAAATGAGCATTTTCCTTTACAGCCTTTTTGATAAAACACCAAAGTAAAGAAATGATGAGTGCAGTGCAAGAAGTATGCAACTTCTTTGTTACCTCAGCTTCCTCCAGAGCAGTTTGTATCTCAGCCTTTTCCTGTTCCAGCTGTTTGCGTGTTTTCTCCAGCTCGTGGATGCTCTTTCCTCCCTCACCAAGTTGCTCAGTCAGGTCAGAAATTTCCTCTGTTTCAGGCACACTCATTTCTTTTAGCGTTCACCAACCTCCTTGCTGTGTTAAGTGTCATCTTCAAATGTCATGCACTTACCCTGAAGATTCTTGTTTTCTCGTTTCATGGTTTCCAAATGGTCCAGAGATTCCTCATAGGAGTTCTTCAGTTTGAAAAGCTCAGTGCTGAGAGAACGAGCCTCTTTCTGGGAACTTTCCAGCTCAGTCTGGGACTCTTCATACTTCTGTTTCCACTCAGCAAGGACCTGGTCAAGTATCAGATAATATCAGTTATTTCAGCCAGTTTTTAAAATAAAGAAAATATCACAGTTTTTTCTTTCTTGTGTGCTGTCACCTTGTCAAAGTTTCTTTGCTTCTTGTCGAGGGCCGCAGCAGCAGCATTTGATCTCTCCACATCCACCATGAGGTCCTCAATCTCCCCCTGGAGTCTGTGCTTGGTTTTCTCCAGGGAGGAGCATTTGGCATTAGCAGCTTCAACAGCTTCTTCAGCATCCTGCAAGCGCTGTGCTAGTTTTTTCCTGACAGCATAAACACAACCGAAGCATCAAACTGTTGCTTTCCAAGACAAATTAGATTATCATACAGCTGGAAACTGAAGTAACCATCACACTGTAACGTCAGTGGACGTACTTTGCTTCTTCTAGCTCCTCTGTCCTTTGGATGGCATCAGTTTCGTACTTGGTTCTCCACTGAGCCACCTCAGAGTTGGCCTTGGACATACTGCGCTGGAGTTCGCCTTTAGCCTCCTGCTCTTCCTCAAACTGCTCCCTCAGCAGGTCACAGTCATGGCGAGCAGACTGCACTGCATGGGCAAGTGCATTCTTGGCCTTTAATACAGAAACATTATTAGTAAAGGTGTTTTGCTGCAAGACACCAGGCTCTATATTGTAAAAATTTTGAAGTAAAACTTACCTTCACTTCCTCCTCCAGCTGTCTCTTCAGGTCTTCAATCTGCTGAGTATAGGACAGCTTCCCTCTGGTGAGCTGGGAGACCAGAGAGTCCTTCTCCTCCAGCTGCCTGACGAGCTCTCCTGTAAAGCAAAGGTTTAGTTGGCATGATGCATCATTAGATGAAATACTCCAAGCTCAAACTGCATGGAGTCATTTACTGCTTTGTGTTACCATTTTCAGTTTGAAGCTTTGCTTTCTGCATTGTGAAGTCGTTGATGGAACGCTGGGACTCTTCTGATTTCGTCTTGTATTCAGACATTTGGTCCTCCAGAGTGCGGCACATTTTCTCCAGGTTAGACTACATGAAAAAGTTAAATTACTGTTAGCTGTTATTATGAAAAGATTCATTTTTAAGGCATGCAGTGCCTTACAAATGTTTCACCCCCTTTTGGCAATTAAACTACAATGTTGGAATACAGCCTGTAATTTAAATGGAAAAGGAATTGGGATTTTATATAATCGTTCTATAGGGCATGTTTTAAGTTAAAAGAAAAAATGTTTTAAAGAAATCTAAAAAAGAAAAAAAGAAAAGAAACAAAGTAGCTAGTGTTTATGTATTCACCTTCATCATTTTAGCATCTTAAATTGGTAAGCTAGTGTTGCTGTGTCTCATAAGATGGTCAGAATAGTTTCCTTTAGTCTGACAAGACTGAAACTGAACTTTCTGGCCAACAAAGAGAAGACCACATGTGGTAGAAATCCATCAAGATCATCTCCAGAGTGAAGCATGATGGAGGAAGGGTCTGAGGTACTTCTCAGCTTTGAATGAAAGGTTGATCGATGGTCAGTACGGTAAACTCCTGAGGAAATATCTGTTTCTATCAGACACTGGGGCAGAGATTTACTGTTCAGATTGACACATTCATATGGTTTAGTTAAACATCAGACTGTAAGTCTGTTTTAAAACATGTGGCTTAATAACTTTAAGACCAGCAGGACTGTGCATCTTGTAGGAGGTGCAGCAGTCCTGCACCGAGGAGTGGGTAAAGTACGTGATGTGTCAAACCTCCTTGTAAAAGTGAATACATCACGTTTGTTTTTGTTTTTAGAGATTTTACTATTTAAATTTTCACTTCCCAAGAGTTTATTAGCCTGCCTGCTTACAATACAGCAGTAACTGCATAATGAGGATCTCTAAATTTTACTTGTAAATGACAATAAAACTACTAAATTTGAGGCATAAAAGACATATTCATGATAAATTTAAGAGTTTACCATAGATTTTGATAAGTCTAAAAGTAGATTATATTATTCATTAACATGATCATGTTTTGTTTGGTATTCTTACTTTTACTTTGACGATCTGCTCCATGTTGGAGACCACATCGTCCAGCTCCAGTCGGAGCTCACTCTTCTCCTTCTCCAGCTTCTGTTTGACTCTCTGCAGGTTGTCGATCTGCTCCCCCAGGTCGGCCACGCTGTCTGCGTTCTTCTTCCTCAGTGCAGCTGCGGTGGCTTCATGCTGCAGAGTGGCCTCTTCGAGGTCTCTGCGCATCTTCTGGAACTCAGCCTCCCTCTTCTTGTTCATCTCGATCTGGGCTGCAGTGGCTCCTCCGGCCTCCTCCAGCCTCTCACTAATCTCTTCCAGCTCTCTGGCCAAGTCAGCCCTTTGTTTCTCCACTTTGGCTCGGGCAGCTCGCTCAGCTTCAAGTTCTTCTTCCAGCTCCTCAATGCGGGCCTACATGGAATTCACCAGATCATTTCATGTTATTAGTAGGAACTGATATAAGAAACAGAAAACAAGGTAACCTGCTTGCAAACCCACCTGTAACTCCTTCAGTTTTTTCTGAAGCTGAGCACCCATGGCCTGCTCGTCCTCAATTTTGCTGAGCTGCTGGCTGATTTCAAAATCTTTCCTATATTCAGTAACATAACACTTAACTTCAGTAACCATTTAAAAGCAAAATAAATCTTTTATTTTTGATTTAAAAAAAAAAGTTATACTTTTTGAGTTTTTCCTCCAGCTGCTGTTTATCATTCTCCAGATCCATCACATTTTCTTGGGTTAACTTTAAGTCTCCCTCTAGCTTTCTCTTGGCTCTTTCCAAGTCCATTCTTACTTTTTTCTCTTGCTCCAAAGAGCCTTCAAGCTAAAAAAAAAAAAAAAGAAGAAGAAGAAGAAAAAGGGGTTCTAGTGAAAGTCATCAGCTTGTTTTCAGTCCATGCCTTGCATCTAATGTATTTAAATTTTAAAGTACACACATCATCAACTTGCTGTTCCAGCTTGGCTTTGGCCTTGGTCAAACTGTTGACTTTGTCCTCCTCACTTTGCAGGTCATCCAACGTTTGCTGATGAGCCTCCTGAAGAGCTTTCTTCTCTTTGGTTAGCTTAGCAATGATTTCATCCAATGCTGCCATCTCTTCAGTCAGGTTTTTCACCTAAACACAACACAGAGGCAGTGTTTAGTTTGGTATTTAGAAAAAAAACTTCCTAACTGCATTTAGGACATATGTAGTAACTGAAGACTTAAAAAGAATGAAATGAATAAACAAAAACTGCAATATATTTCTATTTAATTGTTGCAATATTCACTCTCCTGTAACTCTGATTTTGGTTTCAACCAACTCCTGAAGGAAGTGTCTGTTCCTGACAAACTCTAATTATCTAAGGATGAGTCAAAAATGTTCTACCTTGTTTTCAGTGGCATGTTTTTCTTTTTCCACTTTAGCCAGAGTCAGCTCCAGATCATCAATGTCCTTCTTGAGCTCCGAACACTCATCCTCCAGCTTCCTCTTCTTGGCGGTCAGCTCTGCATTCATCTCCTCTTCATCTTCCAGTCTTTCTGTCAGCTCTTTAGCTTTGGCTTCCAGCTGGATCTTGCTCTTGATCAAACCTTCACAGCGCTCCTCAGCATCTACAAGATTGTCTTGCTCCTGCAGACAGGAAATTGAACCAGTGTCATCATCCATTGCAGCTGTGTGTATATGTTGAAAGCAGAGTGACTCATCTTACAGATTGGACTTGGAGCTGTAGGTCATTCTTCTCCTGGAGAAGGGTCACCATTTTCTCCTCCAGCTCCTTCTTGCGGGCTTCGGATTTGGCGTAAGCCTCTTTGAGCTTTGCAAACTCCTCTTTCATGTTTGCCATTTCCTTCTCTGTCTCCGCTGATTTCAGCAGAGGTTTGATCTTGAAATACATCTTCATCCAGGGCCAGTTTTTGACTCCCATGAAGGCACGGATGTTCCACTGGATTACCAGTAAGGCATCCCTGTAGGTCACATCAGAGAGCTGAGTTTATTTTTTATAATAATAATGATAATTTAATGTCAATTATGAGCTATTAGCACCCACCTGCGCTCAACTATTTTCTGGAACTCAATCCTGGCAAGAAGTCCTCTGGATCTTGCTTGAATTCCAGTGATGATGAGAGCTAAGCGATCATCTCTCATCTCCTCAAGAACACCCAGAAGACCAGCTTTGAAGAACACCTGATAGTGAGAGATAAATGTTTCAGTTTCTTTTCTTTAAAAAACATGTATTTCAATTTTCATTTCATGGTGTCAACAAGGCAGCAGAACCAACCTTTGTGTGTCCCAGTCTGTACTGCTCATGATCAATATCCAAGGACCCCAAAAGTTTTTCTGCTGCTTTTTTGTTGTCAATAAACTGTCCATCTGGGATAGAACTGGGGTTCAAGATGCGATATCTGAAACGGTAAAACCATGCAATCACCAATTATTGAACAAATTTGATGATAATCGTACGGCATAAACCTCAGACCTAAACCTGTGTTATGAATTTCATGCCTGTGCATGGAAGTGGATTTGCTCAGCTTTTCCACCTGACACAACACACCCTAACCAATACTGCACATCACAATGGCCCTCCTTGTTTTCAATCAACTATGAGGAATAAAGGATGTTAAATCAACTTCCTTGGAAATGCCAACCACAAAGGCTCGGCAAAGGAGCAATGGTATAAGAAACATCACAGAGAAAGCATCAGTAAGGGCAAGATTGGTTCTGAAGCTTCAATTAACTGGTTATGTGCCTAGGAGCATCTAAAGATGTGGGAAATTCATATTCTTGCCTTTGCTTGAAGTCTCCATACTGGATCCTGTTGGGGAATCCCTTCCTGCAGATCCTAATTCCCTCCAGCACACCGTTACAGCGCAGCTGGTGCATGACTAGTGGATTCTCCATCGCCCCAGGAGTCTTGGTCTCATTGGGGATGATGCAGCGCACAAAATGAGGGTGAGTTGACCTGAGGTTGGTCATCAGTTTATTCAGATTTTCCTATGAAGAAAAAAAGATGAGCAGGTTCCATAATGTGTATCCAAGCCAGGATATGTCCCAAATCTTGAAAATGTTTTACCCTGTGCAGCGCAGACACAGTCTGGAAGGAAGAACCCTTCTTCTTTCCTCCTTTTCCTCCCTTGCCTCCTGAGTCCTGGGCTGTATGGAAATTGACACGAGTGTGACGGTGATCTTACTTATTGCTGGACAGTCGAAGGATGACAATAATGACCAGCTTTGTTGAAGAGGCCTTACCTGAATCTGCTCCAGCATACCCAGCAAACAGCATAGACAGTAACTTCAGGGTGGACTTCTGATAGAGTCCAACCACAGTCTCATTCAGTGGATCCTTGTTCTTCTCTAGCCAGTTGGTGATGTTGTAATCAACAGTACCAGCGTAGTGAACCAGGGAGAAATGAGCTTCTGGTTTCCCTTTAACAATCCTGGGTTTTTGGAAGTTGGGACTTTTACCCAGATGGTTGTCGTATAGCTTGGCTTTAAACGTTGAATCGCTGGCTTTAGGGAACATGCACTCCTCTTCAAGGATGGACATGATGCCCATGGGCTACAGAGATAGACAGATGATGGGCTAGACTCACACTCCAGATCTACCACAATCAACAATTTTGAAAACACTGTTTCAACAATATTAAGTGAGCTTTGATTCCATACCAGTATTTGCCAAGATATCTGTTATCTGGATACCTGCTGGCTACATCTGAAACCTTTTATGCCAATAATGCTCATGAGTTCTAAATATAGATTAACCAACCTTTTCGATGAGCTCAATGCAGGCTGCCAAGTCCATGCCGAAGTCAATGAACTCCCACACGATGCCCTCTTTCTTGTACTCCTCTTGCTCCAGCACAAACATGTGATGGTTGAAGAACTGCTGCAGCTTCTCATTAGTGTAGTTGATGCAAAGTTGCTCAAAGGTGTTGAACTAGAAACAGTAAATAAAGACAGAGTCAAACTTCATATGCAGATCAGATAGTCTTCATGAGTCTGGTGCCTGTCAAACCCGAATGCTTACATCAAAGATCTCAAATCCAGCGATGTCCAACACACCAATGAAGTACTGGCGAGGTTGTTTGGTGTCCAGTGACTGGTTGATTCTCACCACCATCCACAAGAACATTTTCTCATACACTGACTTGGCCAGAGCACCGATAGAGTAGTACACCTGAAATTAAAGCAGGTTAATTAACTTTTTGTGAAAGTGGTTTTGCGATGGACTCCACCAAATGTTTTCGCTTCAACTGACCTGCTGCACACTTTGGCCTTTGGTGACCCACTCATTGCCTACTTTCACTCTTGGGTGGCACAGACCCTTGATGAGGTCAGCAGAGTTCAGGCCCATGAGATATGCTGCCTTGTCTGTATCTGTAGATGGATGTGATGTTGCAGAATCATTACTACATTATCTTATATTGTGGACACTGTAGTTCAAATGTGTTAAACTGAAGGCCTGTGGGCCAAATCTGGCCTGCCACTTCATTTTATCTGGCCCACCAGAGCATGCAACCACAATCATGTATTTATAACTAGAACATTTCTTGGGAAATGTCCACGCAGCTGCCCATTTGATGTAGAACAGACATCAAAAAGTGAAGAGCAGCCAGGAAAGCACTGAGCAGCTTTTTTTATTTCAAAAAGTCATGATTTAGTAAATCATGAATGACGATGACCATGAATGTTTGCAAAAGATTGTTCAACAAAAGTTGCTAACTTTTGTCAAAACCCACAATTTTTGTCAAAACGTTTTTTGATAAAACTTTATTGAAAAAAAAGTGCTTTTAGAACAAGATGTTGAAATTATACATTTTTATATTTTATTCATTTTTAAAATGTTGCAAAAAAGTTGACATTTTCCAACAAAAAAAATTATTTTAAGTTAGAAAACAATCACAGTTTTTTTTACATTTGTGATTGACAGATAAAAGTTTTAGTTGTTGGAAAAAGAAGAAGAAAAGTTAAATAGTCACAGTTTTATGATAAAGGTCATGATTTTTGTAAAATTTGGGATTTTCTGACAAAAATTCACTTTTTACAAAAAAAGGATGTAATATTGCAAAATTTGCAATTTTACAAAGTATTTGCTTTTCTTACATGAAAAAGCCTAAATTTCATGACAAAAGTTTGTCTTTTAATTGTAAAATTTTTTTTGTTTGTTTGTTTGTTTAAGGCAGAGTCCAGGAACTAGCAGGAAACTGGACACCATAGCTGGCTGATAAATTAAATAATAACCAGCCCTTCAACAGTAACCATGGTGATGATGTGGCTATGATGAAATAGAGTTTGAGCCTGTGTTGTAGTTAATGTTGTGCTTGTAGGAGTGTACAAATAAGCATTTTCTTTCATTATTACTATTGTTGTTGTTATTCTGCTGTTACCCTCTGTGCCGTCAGGCTCTGCCTGTTCCTCCCTCTGCTTCTGTTTGAACCTCATGTTTCCATAATGCATGATGGCACCAGTCAGCTTGTAAATGCCATTCTTTTCCTCTTGGGTGAAGCCCAACACATCAAAAGCTTCCTTAAATAGCAAAATTGAATTTGAGTTAGTTGTGAAACTATGTGTGGCATTTCCACACAAGCACTCTTTCAGACTGTTCCACTTACATCCGTAGCCACCAGCTCCTCTGAATCATTGATGGATGCTACAGTTGTCTCTCCTTGGGAGATGTATGAGTAGTCGTAGGGGTTGTTGGTGATCAGCAGCATCTCTGTTAAAGGAAAGTCAAGAGTCAGTCTGTGGATTTGTGGTATTTATAGATTTCTACACCATCCATTCTTTTTAAATTGCAGCTCTAACCCAGCAGCTCTGGTTTCTGTTGAGACAGAATCTGGTAGAAGATGTGATAGTCTCTCTCAGCCTTGAGCTGATAGGTGACACGGGATTTCTCCAGCAGATCTGAAGAAATGAAACACTGTATTGATATACACGGAACTGAGTGCTTAAACTAAACATATTCAGCATTTCGGTGCTGGGGTAAAGCGGTGAAACACAATATCATGAAAACCATGGGTTGCTGTTCCTGTTTGAAGTTTACTTTTTTACTTTTTTTTTGAAAAAAGAAAAAGAAAAGAAAAAAAAAAGAAAAAGAAAAAAGTTACTCACATTTCTCACTGTCAGCCAAGGCAAGCTTTCCCCT
>JBAMYA010000013.1:4276497-4295567 GCA_037176975.1 Arrhamphus sclerolepis
GAAGCATGGGGGTGGAAACATCATGCTTTGGGGCTGTTTTTCTGCAAAGGGACCAGGACAACTGATCCGTGTAAAGGGAAGAATGAATGGGGCCATGTATGGGGACATTTAGAGTGAAAACCTCCTTCCATCAGCAAGGGCATTGAAGATCAAACATGTCTGGGTCTTTCAGCAGGACAATGATCTCAAACACGCCACCCAGGTAACCAAGGAGTGGCTTCCTAAGAAGCATTTCAAGGTCCTGGAGTGGCCTAGCCCAGTGTTTTTCAACCCTGATCCTCAAGGCACACTGTCCTGCATGTTTTAGATGTTTCCCTGCTCAGTCACATTTGATTGGATGACCATCAGCTGGTCTTTAAGGTCTACGCAAGTCTGTCAATGAGCCACTAATTAGAAGCAGGTGTGTTTGAGCAGGGAAACATCAAAAACATGCAGGACAGTGTGCCTTGAGGACCAGGATTGAAAAACACTGGCCTAGCCAGTCTCCAGATTTCAACCCCATAAAAAAAATCTGAAAACCTAAAGAAAACGTTTGACATCTGTTGTTGCCAACAAAGGGTATATAACAAAGTATTGAGAAGAACTTTTGTTATTGACCAAATACTTATTTTCCACCATGATTTTTGCAAATAAATTCTTTTTTGCCTTGCTATTTCTGTCCTACGCACCTGAAGACTGGTTTTTTGAGGTGTGCATCAGCCTTCCTTCTTAGTTCAAATAATTTCTTTAAAAATCAGACAATGTGATTTTCTGATTTTATTTTATTTTTTTTCTTCTCACAGTTGAGGTATGATGAAAATAACAGGCCTCTCTCATCTTTTCAAGGATGAGAACTGGCACAATTTGTGGCTGACTAAATACTTTTTTTGCCCCACTGTATAAACATGAGTGCATCTCTGAGTTCATGCCACTTATGTCCATAGCTCAACATCAAACAAATATTTAACATAAAGCTCCAAATCTGAGCCACATATTCTACCCCTTAGACTCACTTCAGACATTATTGTCAAGTCCTCCAAAAATATTTCATGAAAACAGGAATAAACCTAACATAAACCTTACATGTCATGTTTAATTAAGTTAAAAAATAAATAAAAGTGTCAGGCTCAAGAAGAGATCATGAGATCCTGGATGCCAGCAAATAATCAGTATTGAATATTACTAAATGTGCTTGTAAGATCTGTAAAGAATATGAAATCCATCCACACTTCATTAAGAAAAACTCAGTATTTACTAAAACATCAAGTTTTGCTACCAAATTCTTCAAATATTATACTGATACAGACCATGCTCTGATTTTCATACAGTAAACACTCAAATCCTGTTGACTAGACCAGTTTTATTTTGCATCAAATCCTGCTAGAATTAACTGCATCATACTCATCATTGAACAGGTCATCAGTGTTGTCAGACAGAATAATATTCAAGGCAAGTTCATAGTTATCAGAGTATAAGTGTTAGACTTGTTGAGTGCAACATACAGAAGAAAAAAAAATAAGAAAAGAGGTCCACCATGCTCCAACCGAGAAAAAAGTCGTCAGCAAAGATGGGTGTTCTTCACATTAACTCCTTCACTGCAGAGTCCAAATGAACCCTCCTCCTGGTCTCTCCCACCTCATCTATAAGGTCACACACCAAAGAAAACATGTATCCTCACACACTGCCATACACACTGAAACTGACAAGTAGTTGTGATTTAAAAAAAAAAAAAAAGGAGTCAGGGATTAATTTGGAGTTCTGGGGCCCTCTTCTGCTCCACTTTAAAGAGCGCGCTCATAGGGCCCTTTCTCCAGCGTCACCACACATTCAGCAAAATAACAGACAACCTCCATCACGACCCCCACACTGAAGTACAGACAAAAGTAAATGTGCCTGTACGCACAAGTCAGCGCCTACACGTCTACAGTAATCTGCTCGTACCCGTCTACTCTCTCACAGCTGGCACTGGCATCTAAAGAGGTATTGAGTATCTATAAGCTTCTGAGGAAATACAGAAAAGACAAGCCCTTCATTGCCTCCAAACATGCAGACAGGAATGTTGTGACAGATAACAGCTTCACTGTTATTCGATCAGTGACATCAGAGTGGAACGTTTATGCCAGTCCAACTTAGCTTAAAAGATCTCAGGATAACTAATAACTGATTATGCATAGTAACAACATAAATAAGCTATAAATATTGCTGGCTCCAGGCCAGATTCAGTAATTGGATTTAACCTGTCTTTAATCTTTTGATCCAAATATTAATATTATGTTCAGAGAACTGTCCCTTAAAATTTAAGAGTTCTTCCAAGTTTTTCAACTTTAATTAACTTAAAAAAAAAAAAAAAAGAGTCAAAGTGCTCTATATCGCCTCCTAAATGCATAGCATACTTAACTGGAAGGTTCCAGCCACAGAGTCTGCTCTAAATCGAATTCAGATGACCCAAGGAGATAAAGAAACAGAAAATACAGAGTATTTACAGTCATTTTACACTTCATATCACTTCCAAATGTTACAACATGCGTCCAAGAACTACGGTCCTGCCCTGCCTGTGTGCCGCATGGGATAGTTCTGAGCAAACATCACAGTAAGTTACACAAAACCGACTCTGATTTTGTACATCTCTGAGCACTTACTGTGTTGCCGTCCAAACATAAGAAAAAAAAAAAAAAAACATAAGCTGCTAATAATAATAATTTGAAACTCCGAGCCACGTCAGTTGTCGTCTCTACAACAGACACACAGAGGATGCAGGAAGCAGTGCAGCAGTGTTTGCTGGTGTGTCTCATACTGGAGGGGTGGGGGTGGGGGGGTCCTGTGCAGTCTGACCAAGAAGAAATTGTACAAAAGAAGAGGACAGGTGGTGAGTGCAGTGAAGCACCGTAACATAAATCTAAATGGCATGAAACAGACAAATATGAAGTCAGTGGTTGCTCAACCTGCCCTTCTGCTTTTGGAATGACTAGAGGATGATATGTTAGGAAGCTTACAGTCTTTCATCACTGTCGTTTGATCTGTTGCAGCCCTTTTCTCTCCATTTGTCTCTTAAGAGTCTCTATATTGCTTTGGCTCTCTCCTCCTCTGAATGAATGAATGAAGCATGTAAATGTTCTGGGTGGGACAGGGTGCTTTAGGTCTCTGGGTTTGGAGTGGCCAGCAGCGGCACGTTGTCCCTCCTTCTTCGTCCCAGCGGCGGGCGCCTGTACTGCTCCCCATCCGCCAGCGTCTGGGGCAGAGGCTTCCTCTTGCTCTCGGGCAGCAGCAGGATGGAGAGCACGGCCAGCAGGGCCAGGGAGGAGTAGATCACGTGATGCAGAAAGTAGCCGTAGTGGTTCCGCAGGTCCATGATCGGGGAGCTGAGGCGGCCCACGCAGCCCAGGGCAAGCACAGCACCGACACCGCTGCCCCTGCAGACACACAAAACCTCACCTTTACCTGGCACGTTCTACGTTGTTTTACAGCAAGTGAAAAAAAAGTACTAAACACCTGCACATATTTTTAAATAAATATATTTCTGAAGGTACAACTGACTTGAAACTTTCACCACATGTTGGTAACAATTCATCAAAGACACACATGCAAAATAAAAACAAACTACAGTTGCCCATAAATTATGTGTAACTGGAAAAAACACTGAATACAAGAGGGAAGGGAGGTGCAAAAAGGCATAGAAAGCCAAGACACCAACTGAAATCAACCAATAATTAGAACGCAATCCTGCCTCTTGTCTGTGCAAAGTAACATCAGCTGGTTCAGTCCCAACTGATAGCCTAGAAAGAGGTGTCACACAAGAAACAGCTCACTATGGGTAAAAGCAAAGAGCTCTAATTGTTGCAAAGAATACTGATGACATTGGTTACAGAGATACTGCTAAAGATGGAGCCGTAATCTGGAAGTGGAAAGAACATAATTTCAGTATAAACCGGCTACCACCAGCTGTTCCTCTTAACATTTCTGACAGAACTTTAAGAAGAGCTGTCCAAGAGCCAAGGAGCACTTGTGGAGAGCTTCAGAAAGACCTGGTATGAGCAGGTACAACTGTTTCACTGAAAATAATGAGTAACTAAACTTATTTTACCCACTGTATATGTTATGGTACTGTTACGGCAGTAAAAGAAAATAAAAGTCTGGCACATCAAGCATTTATTGCTCCCAGGCTTACTAAAGGTAAAAACATCCAGCCCTGTCAACAATGCTTGTATCTATGGTAACTAGTCCTGTACTCAGTGCAGGTACCAGTTGACATCAGTGCTGTACCATTTAGAGCAGTTTACCATTAAAATTACCAACTTAATTCTAATCAATCAAGGTTTTTTTTGCCAGAATAATTCATGTTTAAAAATGAAACGGTGTTGAGAAATGTGGACTTTGTTGTGTGTCGTTCAGCTCAGATGTGTGGTTGATGTGACCTTAAGAAAGATGAACTTAAAGTAAGATTTAAAGGAGATTCAAAGTCTCACTTATTTCAAATTACACCCATTGATCCCCCTGAAGCTGTGCAATCTAGAATAAACTAATCAAAACCCAGCTATAATTTGCCAAATATGTTAAATTACCACATACAACACTGAATGATGTTCATATATGTTGATAAAGTTTTTTTTTTCTTTTTTAGCCTCTGAGAAGCTCTACTCATTATTAATAGATTCTAATGGAAATTTCCACATTTTTCATGCTCTGATTCATTCTGGCTGTACTTGAGTGTGAAGGGTTCAGAGTTGATGCTGCCAGCTGTGTGCTGCAGTTTTGGTTCTGCGTTTGTGTTACCTGATGATGGTGGGCATGATCTCTGCAGTGAAGAGGATGCAGATGGACGCCGTGGCTTGGGAGGAGAAGAGACCCAGCACTGAGAAGACGGTGATAGCCGTCTCACTGAGATCTAACAGGGAGGAGGGGGACAAACCTCGATTAGGATCTCTTTTTCACACGGTAATACTTTGGTATGAGCATCTAGTTTAAAACACACGATCACCCTGCAGCATCTTAACTCCCTTCACCATGACGCAAGCCTCTTTCACTGACCCCACAGCCTCTGTGCAGTGCCTGACACAGCTTTGACTTTCTTGTCACCGCAGTGTCCTACATAAACTGGGAGTCACACTCTTGATCAGCCACAAGGGGGCGACCAAGCTTCATGCACACATAGATGTGAGTTTGTACACATGATGATGTGGAAAAACAATGACACGTAGGTTGGATTTTTTTCCATGAATAGAGCTGACTGCTTTGCTTCTAGTCTTCTTCATAATGCATGAAGTTCAAATTTAACATGGGACAGCAGGTGAATCTGCATTCACTACTGTTAGGATTAAAGGAAAAAAGACTTTAAACCTTTTTTTAACAGTAGGGATCATTTCTGGTGAGATAAAGAAGAAAAAAACATTAATACCTTTCCCTATTTGACTCTAGATTTATGTTCTGCTGCCAACTAAAGCCCACTTACACTCCATGAGTCCCAGGAGGATCAAAGAGGCCAGGCCCGTCATCGTCATGGACAGAAGAAGGATGCCACGGCGACCGCACCTGTCTACAGTCACCCAGAGCGACAGCCAGGCGCAGCCTCCTGCGCACACAGACAGCAGGTAGGTCCAGTAGAAGCTGGAGGCGGTGCCTCTGACGTCACCCCTGAAAGAGCTGTAACAGTGACTAATGCCGTGAGAGATGAATCTGAGGGAAGAAGGGCACAGAAACAAAGAGTAAGCACTCATGTACTGGTTTTAAATAAAGAACAAAGGTGAAGATGAAATATGAGCTCACACCGTCACATGGTCTGTCAACAAAGCGCTACGCAAACACTAATCTGAGGCTACTGTGGGGATAAATTAAAGTCAAGAGTGTGGGACTACTTACGAGGTGAAGCCAAGCACACAAATGTTCTTCCAGATGTTCCTGCTGTGGAAGAGCTCAGGGAAGGACAGGTGGGGGTGTGAGGAGGGAGCTGTCTCTGAATCCATCTCTGCAGCAAACAAACAGGACAAAACAGTCTTTCTCTTTAACTCACTGACCTGACAACATTTTTTCATTGCTTAATAGCGCTGTTAGCTAACTGCTAACGCCACAGAGGATGAGGGAGCACATTATTCAACGTATTTCTTCTTTCTTTTGGCTTTGAAACCGAGAGCGTAACTAAAATAATATACAATTTCAGCCAAAATTAGAATCAGCATATTCAACTTGAAGTCTCTGACAGGCTGTGGTTGTGGGATTTTTTTTTCTCCATCTACTATATAGTTTATAAGTCATTGACTCCTATGTGTTATATGTACTCAATGATTAATTACACTGTCTGGCCACAAAATAAAAAGGTCAAACAGTGGTCATTGTTTTTATATGTCACACCATTTACTTTTCTCCAGAGTTGCATTAATGTTTTACCAAGATCCCGGAAGATCCCCCAGCAGGTTTGAGGTTGGGACTGTGGTGGCCAATCTGTGTGAGAAAATCACGCCTCATGTCCCCTGAGCCACTATTTTTCAATTTTAAGCCTAATGAATCCTGTCACTGTTGTCTTGGAATATACGCCCACTCCATCAGGAAATTAATAGGTCTACAGATGGAAAAAAAACTGATGTTGTGTGTTTTGCTATTTGGCCAAAAATAATTAGATCAACAGCCAGCACCAAACTGCTGCTACTCAGGGTCCCTTTCCAGCAGGAAAATGAAGACACACAAGGTACAGCAAGATTTATTTATGTTTTCTTAACGGGTAAGAGGATGTTGCAAAAGCCCAGGGGTCTGGTGTTCTTCTCTGGGTCCAAGCAAGCTAATAATAGTCATAAATAGAGAGACAGTTGATGGTCAGAGTGGATGCAGCTGGCTGAATATCTTCTAGTGCTGTTCCCTGAACCACTGCCCCCCTCTCCATGACCTACAGCTGAGCAAAAGCCACACCCCACCCCCACAACTAATCTAATTTCTTTGGCCACATAACAGTGCTGAACCTAGACTAGGCTTGACCATAAGACACAAGACTTCATCTGGTCCTCTTACCCTGATGTCCCCATCGCTCTGAAACAGGCTAAATCTGGACACATCAGATCACATGACCTTTCTTTTTCATTCCTCCAGTGTCCAGTCTTTGTGCTCTCGAGTAAACTGAATTATGTCTTTCTTTAATTAGCCGCACCAATAAGTGGCTTTCTTAAGGCTGCACAGCTGTTTTCTCTTTAGATCACGCGTGTGGAAAGAAATGCTCTTATTTTCCCTACGAGTTCCACCATTGATTTTCTTTGATTAAGATTCCATCAAACAATTCAATAATCTTTAAACAAGATAATTTTTTAATCCAATATTAGCAGTTTCAGCAATGTCCTCCGTTCTTTTGTTTGCTTGGTACAAACCAATAAGTTGACCCTGACGAAACAGTTTCATATTTTCCACAACTACAGAATGTGTCTTTTGACATGGTTGTTTAAGAAACTATTCACTCCATCATTTGAAGTTTAAGGTTTTTTTTTGTTGTTTTTTTTCACCAGGCTGTGGACAGCTGCAAACTTTAATCAAACTCATAAATAAACACTGACTTTAAACAAAAGAGAAAAGTGTTGCAAAGCATAATTTTCCATGTTACACTTGAGGACGTTTCTCTTCATGAGGAAGGGAAACTGAGATGAATTAATAGGATTTACAGTGTGAAAATAAACCAATAGAGGTTTGCTGATATCATTGATCTCCCTACAGGCTGTTTAATGTACAAATCCATATCGCTGAGAGTTACTGCTTCACCTTTACTGATAAAAGCCAGAGATACTCATGAAAAGTGTGCCGAAGCACAGGTTTCCACTCTCCTTTTGTGTTTTGCCTTCAGTCACCTTTTAGGTCAAGTAAACAGAAGTGAAATGAAACATAAATATTGTTAATACCTCAAATAAGACTTCACTTATCAAACTTATAAATCATTAACTTTTCATAACTTTAAAGATGACTGAAGACTGAAACGACGACATATTTAAAAAGGAAGAAAAAGATACCCTATTTAAGCTGCTAGTTTAGATGGAAATGCTCCCAGCATAAGTGGAAAATACAGGATCATTTTAATTACTATTATGAAGCAGGGAAGCCAATGTTGAGAAAACAGAAGGATTTAACAGAAAGTGCTAGTTGATCATGAGCTGGATTGTTTCAATAAATAAATAAATAAAAATTCTAAAAAGATTTTAAAAAAAGGAAAACTTGTCAAGATTTTCTTTTAACTTAAGATAGACTTATAGTAGTATACTAGTCTTATTTTAGAAGAAATATATCAAATTTTAAGATTCCTAGCCAAGTAAAGTTGCCTTACCCCATTGGTAGATTGTTTTGTTTAATACAAGACAATTTGACCATATTTATGGATATTAGGCTTATTTCCAGAAGAACTGTTTTTGCAGTGCTGGAGTGGTAACTCCTCACTTTCCAGGAAGCATATTTACATGTCAACAGCTGCAGGTGATATCCAGCAAAAGCTCACCATGCAACTCCATTTACATGTGGGAACAGGATGCCTTTCTAAGCCTGAATGAAAGCATGATAGCTGTTTATACGCTGCAAGAAAACAGTTAACAACGCAGGTTTACACGCTGAACATCCTTTAAACTGAGCTCACCTGTGAAGCTCTCATCTTCCCTCACATCTCTGTTGGAGTTTCTTCTCTCGCTGAATGCGTTCATGTCTGCGGAGCGCTCCGACAGGAGGAGCCAGCGAGGAGACTCTGGAAATACACCAGGAACGCTGCAGGAGAGGAAAGGCCAAATATAAGACCAGATCAGCCACCCTTTGATTTCAGATTACCTTTGCCCAGAGTCACATTACTAACAGACCTCAACATTTTGGCCCAGATTTGCTGAAAAATAAACTATGTGGGTCACAAAGTAAAAGTGGGAAAGTCATTTTAATCCTTTCTTATTAAAATCTTGTAGTTTATGGCCAGTAATCTTTCTATAATCTCTTTTAATTTGGTTTTTGAAATAACAATGCAGGCCTTTTGTGCAGCAGGGATCTGGACGAAAGACATTAAACAAAGTAGTCCTAATTCATCCTAACGTGAGCAAAGAGGCTCAGTGTGACAAGTGGATCAATACAACCTTTCAGTGAGCCAGCTGGCATCATGTTCCTTCATTCTTGAGACATAAAGATGAAACTAGAAAAACAGGAGCACGAGTGAACATACTGAGCGTGTGCAGACGTGAATGCGCATGTGCATACCCATAGCTGAGAAACAGCGTTAAAGGAGCGGCTCCGGCCCCCAGCAGGCCCCTCCAGGACTGGCAGCCGAGGGCTACAGCCAGCAGCAGCAGGTCTCCGGCCACCGTCATCAGTCCAGCCAGCATGGTCGCCACCAGCCGGAGAGATGGCTCACACAGCTCCAGGCCTGCCAGACCAACACAACGCATCACAAGCTGTCCACCTCTGACATCACCAATGATCAACTCAGAAAGCATTTGCAGAAAACACATACTACGTTTACAGTGCATTATAACATTTAGACGTTGTTGTTTATTTCTTTAACCTTTGACGCTCCTTCAAAAAACAAATAAACAAATAAAACTGGTCCAAGTCCAGAACCCTGTGGAACCCCGTAGCTAACTCTGGTACACCATTTACATGGACAAACTGAACTCTGTCTGATCAGTTTGACCTAAACCAACAGTGCTCAAGTCTGCGTAATAAAAATATTGTGGTCAAACGGTGTTGAACCTGCACTTGAGGTCCAACAGAACCAGCACAGACAGAAGACGACCATCAGAGGCAACGAGAAGGTCTTTGTAACTTTGATTAAAGCAGTTTCAGCTATGATGAAACCTAAACCCAGGTTGAAACGCATTATGTGAACTGTTATTTTGCATATGACATAAGGATTTTGGACATAAAGGGAAGGTTAGAAATGGCTCCACAGTTGATTAAATTGTTGGGATCAAGTGTTTTCACAAAAGCAAACTTTTAAACCAGCACCAGTTCTCACATATATCAAAACTGATTCATTTTGTCAATTTATATCCCTTAAATTGCCATATTTTTGTTGCTTCCCAATGATGTGATTTTTACCATGCATAGTAATTTCAACAGATTTCAAAGTGCACATTTAAATTTAGTATTTTAGTCCGCATTGTTTACAACAGTCTAAAAATGAACAATAATTAAAAATAAAAAATAAGAACACCCAAAAATGCACAACCTTGTATGTATCATCAATAATATACCTGGAAAAAAAAGGATATAAAATGCAATCACTTTAAAAGCTACACCCCAAAAAGATGCTTGCATGCATGAAAGTGTTAGTGAATTTTAGTAACTGTATGAAACTTAACAGTCATTTCAGTCAGTGCTGTATGATCTGAATAGATGATCAAAACACTTCAAATGAGTTCAAATGAGCAGCAGAGGGCAAGGATGAGATCATTTTCTAATACAAAACTGTAGAGCTCGATGCACAAAAGACAGAGCACTGATGAAAATATCATCCTCAACACGTATTTCCACTTCTGCCAGCTCATGTTGAGATACACTCAAAACCACCATGAATCTGAGACTTTTGACTGTCATCATGACTGGAACTGGTTTGTGGGAGTGCTTCATTCAGACAACAGCTACAAAGTCAAGCAGCTTCTTAAAGTCAAACCCTCTAGCTGTAAAATTCCATATGTGTTTGGCCATTAGGATTAATTAATGCAATGAGGAAGAGTACAGGAGTTGTTACGACCAGTTATTAAATTCAGTCCCTCTGAGAGTTTGTAAGCAGCCACTGCAGAGATCCTCATCTCAGGTTAGTTTTTTTTGGGGGGGGTGCTGCCTGATTCATGCTGCAACTGCAAATGATGCATAATGGAAAACAATAAAGAAACAATGAGACCCACTGGACCTTCTTTTTTTAACCGTTTGTCTATTTGATAGGTCAGTTTAAAAGCTGAAGTACTCACGAGTGATATAAAGAGTAAGATAGACTCCTGCACTGGCGGCAGCCAGGCAGAAACGCATGACGATGAAGATGGAAGGGTAGGGAGAGACGCACACCAGCACCCCAAACACCACTGACAGGGTCAGAGAGCTCAGCAGGGTCTTGGATCTGCCAAACCTGCAGGGAAACACAGCAGAGCAGTGAGGATGCTGAGTTACATTCAAACTGACATTTGAATTTAAAAAATAAAATAAAAATGCAGAAACACACAAGTTGCCATTCTCTCATTTAAATAGAAACGAAAAATGAGTCGAGGGCTCAAAATGACGATTTCTGTTAAAGAGAGATTTCCTTTCAAGTCATATTTTTAAGCACATATAGACGCCATATTCAAATAAATAACTGCATTTGTTAATACAAGATGTCAAAGAGCAAAACTAAAGGTTAACCAATCAATACTGATAGTAAACTGACAGGAAGGTTAGCCCGTTTCAGCTGCATGGGGGTGCAGCAGATTCAGTTCCCTGCATGCAGCATCTTCTTTGCATGTTCCCAGGAGGCTGCATCACTTCACTAGTCTTAACAAACAGACACTATGCTCAGTTGGTCAGCAAATTAATGAGGGCTGTTAGCTGATTAAACTGGCATCATCTCCCTCACACTTGTCCCCAAAACTGCAGATTCACAGCAGACACAGACTGGTACAGCTATCTGAGACTGCAGAGTATGACGTCCTCCCACCCTGCAGACCGACGTTTGCAGCTTTAAATTGGTTTACAGTCTTTAGGATTAATGTCCACGCCATTGACTCCTTGTGTTAAACAGGTTTGTTTTTCTTTGGTAAACAGCAGTATTTCTCTCACACAAAGACTGCTTTCTGTGATGAAAAGCATTATGAAATGCCATTTGGCTGCTTGCCAGTAACAGGCACACTAAATCGAAGGCTAATTTAATTTTAACATCGATGCTGTAGTTTGCAGCCGATGTGTGTATCTGCATATGTGCCTCTGTGTGTTTGAGGTAGTCAAAGAAAAATGAGGAACATAGTGATTGGATTGAGCAGTGCAGATGCTTGCACCACAAATTAACCTTCTGCTAAAACAGGTTCTTTCCTTTGTGTTTTGAGTCATTGTCAACTGTGTGTGTGTGTGTGTGTGTGTGTGTGTGTGTGTGTGTGTGTGTGTGTGTGTGTGTGTGCGTGCATACATTACCTGTCAGCTACGTAGCCAAAGCTCAGACAGCCAGTCAGGATGCCCAGGATGAAACACACCTCCTCCACTGGCACCAGCCAGTACTGGTCACACACCAGATCCCACTGGACAGCACACACACACACACACACACACACACACACAAGGAAAGAGGTCTGTAAGCAATTATTGGCTCAACCAAGAAAAAAAAGACTTTATTAGGTGCACCTGTTTAACCTGCTAGTTAGGACAAATATCAGTTAGCAGCAACTCAGAGCATTTAAGCATAAAGATGTGGTCAAGATGACTCACTGAAGTTCAAAGCATGTGAACAAGGAAGGAGGTTTAAAACAACATGGTTGCTGGTGGGGGGATGAAGCAGATGGTCTACAGCCGCAGAAGACCACACCAGGTACCACTCCTGTCAGCTAAGAACAAGAAACTCAAGCTACAATTCATACAAACTCACTAAAAACTGGACAAAAGATTGGAAAAAAATCTGGTTCAGATGGTAGATCCATCCTGCTTTGCATCAACAGTCCAGGCTGCTGCTGGTGGGGGATATTTTCTTGACACCCCTCAGTACCAGTTGAGTATGCTTTCATCACCACAGCCTACCTGAGTGTTGCTGCTGATCATTCCCATCCCTGCATGACCACAGTGGACCATCTTCTGATGGCTACTTCCAGCAGGATAATGCACCATGTCACAAAGCTCAAATCATCTCAAACTGGTTTCTTCAACATGGCAATGAGTTCTCTGAACTCCAATGGCCTCCACAGTCACCAGATCCCAGTCCAGCTATCACAACATCAACCAATGAAGAAGTCATATTTAGTATCATTCCTCTTCACGGTCGCCACCAGAGCGATCTGCATGATTGACTTGGAACACGTTTTATACTGGACACCCCACCTGACGCAACTGAAACTCAAACCCAGACCTCCTGCATGGTAGGCAAAACCACGACCACTAAACCACCGGGACAGGCTTAATATTTTACCTCATTAATCAAACTAATGAATTCACTCACTGCTTGGATTCAAGAGTCCAAAAGGTAAGGTCTACTGAAGACGAAGCACTGATGTAGAAAAGCAGAGAAGCTCTGACTCATAATCGAAACTCAAGAGGACAAAGCCACATAATGTAACTAATGGCGTAGCTTTGATAAGCTGATGGATGGATGGTGTATTACTGTAATTATTACTGAGTATTATAAGTGAACTGAAGAAAAAGGACTGTCTGCTGACATTCATTTATTTGGTATGTGATGAGACAAATGCCTGTGTATCTGTTTAACGCTGCTACCACATGGACAGTGAGCACATCTGTTAAAAAATAAAAAATAAAACTGCTGTCAGATCAGAATTTTAATCAAATTAAGCCAACCCACTGATTTGCATTTACAGCTGAGCTCTGTTAATGTCGCTGCCTGCTGGCTGCTGAAAGCAAAATGGTTTTAATGATCCAGGCAGTGCAGAGGTCCACTTGTAAAACAGCCCTCCTATAACTGGAATCTTTGCAGTGGCACATAAAAGCCCGTCAAATAATATCAGATGTCCTGTTGCTCAGACACTGTGCCACAACAGTGGGCGCTTGCACTGGTGAAGGGCGACACACGGTGCTCATGCGGGCGGAATGTTCTGGATGACGGGAGCGGAGCGGGAATGAACACTAACCAGTTCTGAAACTCGCCATACTGGTTTGATGAAACTCTCTCCAGCAACGTCATGTTTGTACCTCCAGGAAGGACTGAGACCTGCAACCGTGCCTCCACAAACATGGTTATGAAAGGTGCGAATGCTCAGCAGGTTAATAGGAATGTGGTTACACTCCTGCTGATAAGATCCATCATTTTGTTGTAGTTGGACTCCATTTTGCCAGTCAGGATCACTATTTGTGGGTACTAATACTATTTGTATTAAAGATGACAATTTCTATTGATCAAATTAGCTCTATCTTAACAAATCTGGTAATGTGTCTTCTTTGATTGGAGGTGCAGGTCATTAAGCAGGGTTTGCCTCTAATGATGTGACAGTATTTATTGATCAGTGTCAGAGGCGACGCTCATCAGAGGCCTTGATGTCCTCTTTTGTAAACAGACTGCCACCAGGAAAAGGACAAAGCTACTTTCTTAGCTGAAGCTGGGTGTGAGCACTTAATATGCTTTTACAACACAGGCGCTCCTGCTGAACCCTTCTCCTGGCATTATTTAAGTGTCTTTAGCTTGCTGCAGTGGTGTGGGTGGATTACCAGGAAACTGTCCTAATACCACAGTCTGGAGGGCTGGGTGTGGTCCCCACATCATTGCAGAAATAAAAACACACAAAGCCAAGGAGTAACCAGCCTGGAGAAGAACCGGGGCCAATAATCTGGCCTTGCAGACCTGCATCCAGGTCAAGAATAGATGGTGGTTGTTTTCTGAGCATGTAAAGGGTGGATCCTCTCAGAGCTGCAGTTCCAGCACACACAGGAAAATAATACACCACAACTGTGGATGCGTGGTTAATTTGCAATCTTATTCTTGTCATTTTTAGTGAGGCAGTTAATTTTCAATCGGCCTGCACGCAGTTTAGACGCAGTGCTGTCGAGGTGAGAGGTCTGTGTTACTGTTAAAAAGCTCTTGAGGTTCAAACCCTCACTGCCGTGAAAAAATGATTTGTGCCTCTCAGAATCTTGTAAACAGAAGCTGAGAGCCGTGAAGGAGACCTTCAACTGAGGCAATTCTACATCTGTGTGTTCTTTAAATCATTAGGTTTACTTTTTTTTCAGTTTCCATTCATATTTATACAACATCTTTCTTTGTCCCTCAGAGGTAATCCGGTTGTCGATTGTTCTTTTGTGGTGACGGACTGAAGGAAGTTCTAATCTCAGACATGCCAGACATATTTCTCTGAATTCTCCTTTCCGAGCCCTTTCAAGTCAACACACTGAAATGTATTGTAAAAAAAAACTGGGGGGATTGAGTGATTATTCATCCTGGTCTTAAAAACCACATCTTTCTGAATGTGTTCCTTCTCTCATGGCTAAATGGAGTCCTGCGGGCCTGGAGACGGAGTGAAATACTGAGCTATTTCTTCTCAAATACTTAAATAAACAGTGACGCAGACGGTCAAACTCTTTCAAAGGGCACAACTGACTCTGCACAACTTTGTTTTCATATCGTAATTGATATGTAGGAGTCAGGTCTGATAGTTTAACTCTCAAATATCCCCAAAATCTCCTCCATGAGATTCTGTTCATCACATTCCAGGACCTATTAATTTTTTTTTTTGTCCTGTTACACATAATCTTCATGACTGAAGAGGCTCTGCTTACTTTCTCAACAAGCAAAACCTTCCTGACATCTCTGACATCTCATGCCAACTATGCCAAAGGAGGGTAAAGCAAGCTATAAAAATGTTTTTAAAAAACAAGTTGTTGTTTTTTTTTCACTTTTTTAAACCAGCATCAGCCCTTATCATATAAGATAGTATTAATATGTGTAAAAATACACATTAAAAACACATAAGTGAGCTGAACCTCCAGCCTGTTTCTCATGAGGATTACACACATCCTGCGTGATGTTTGGGTTGGAAGAAAAAGCTATTAGGAATCCCCCAAATCTGTGATATTGGTGAACCAAAAACACAGAAGAAAAGAGGAAGTTTTCACAACAACTCTTGTTCCTGACACATCTTCACTTGCACACCCAGGAAACCACCACACGCAAGGCTTTACAAGAAGATTCTCACTATTCCTAAATGACTGGAAACCCACAGCCGCCTGGAATGGAACGTGTCTAATCTTATTTAGTTGTTCAAAGCTAATGGGTACAACATTAAACAAAAAATAAGAAGAAGAAGCATCGGCCTTGCTTGTTTAAAGTTTGAAAGGAGCTGAGCGGGGAGCGATTATTTATATGAGCAGCTGAGTCCAACTTTAGTGATGTTGTTCAAAAAGAGAGAGTGCAGGATCAGCAACACCACAAATGCAAGCAGAAAAAAAGAAAAAAAAAGCTGCCACCCACATTAAGTTTAAACAACTGATCAGACTGGAAACATAATTAGATGCAAATTTACCTCCGTAACAATGTTGTTCTTCAACCCCTCTGTGACATTGTAGTCCCAGCCGTCTTCACAGTCCACCACCGCTGATTGGCTGCCGTTGATGTACTGCTTACACTGGGACAAGCCCCCGCTGTCCCCGGGCCTCCCCCCCTTCTCCCAGGGCAGTGAGGCATTGAGCACCTCTGGGGATGGCAAAGGGCCCGGCAGGTGGCAGTGGTGATGTGGGGAGAGGGTGATGAGGGGGTCAGAGGAGAGCAGGAAGGCCAGGAAGAGGTTTGGCAGGATGGAGAGAGCAATCAGCACCCTCTGCTTCTTCCTGCCCAGAGCCAGCACCATCACCTCCCCTGTGGGAGGCAGCGAGGGCGGGGCAGGGATGGAGGACGAAGACGGGGCTGGGGAGGAGGGCACGGGGGAGGAAGGGAGGGATGGCGGAGGAGCGGGGCACGGGGAAGGGGAGACCAGGGGAGGTGAGTCTGGGGATGTCATCTTTCAGGGTTGATGGTCCTCAGGAAGAAGAATATAGGAGCAGAGCAGCTGGAAGAAAGAATTCTAATGTTTAATTAATATGATTCACCAGCTTATGTAAATACAGACATTAAAGATATCTGACTTCCATTTAGCTGTCTCACTTTCACGGTTCTGGGGTTGTTTATGCTCCCAATGATAACTTGATTTTTCCTCAGAGCTGCAGCAGTCGCAATTTTCTTTGCCAATTCTGATTTTCTTAAAAGGATCTGACTTAAAGGAATATTTACTTTGTTTTGGAAAGTGTCATCTATCTCTATCTCTCACGGTCTCCCATCCTCACTATCAGCAAAAACCAACCAAAGTAACTTCAAGCTCCCGTCCTGCTGCAACGAAAGCGTGCAGCTTTACGACACGTTAGGGGGACCCCCTGAACTGAAAATGACCAAAGCTCATTTGTGCTCTTCTGAACCGATCAACAGTGAAAGCATGTACTGAACAAAAAAGAAAGAAAGAAAATCTCAGGCATCATTGGCTCATATGCTGTACATGTATACATTTGTAATCTGTTTTTCATCTATTTATCTATTTCCACTTGTGGCCAGGGGCTGTAAGCAGTTTATTGTAGCGGTCATGGGGTGAGAAGCAGGGAACACCCTGCAAAGGTCAACATGCACTTTCTTGGAGGAAGCTGCACTAGACCCTGAGGATTCATACCTTTTTTGCTTTTCAAATGTGTTGTAACATTGATCTTTCAATGGAATTTGTCGCTCAGGTGGATGGTTTAAACTATAGAAATCCTACATTCCCAGTGATGCAACTTTACAGCAGCTTTCATCACACTCATTTTTACATCAATAGACTGATGACTTCACTCTGAAAGATAGGTTTACATAAAAATAACCAAATGAAGTCAGAGGAAAATATGTTTCCTGACAGTTTAAGTGCTCTGGTCGGCTCAGGCTGCTGTCTCTGTTCATACCTGAAGTGCATGTCATATGTCACTTGCATAGTTTGATACTAATATGAAAGTTCAAAGCATTCTTAGCAGACAAAGAAGAGATTAAATACAAAAATGCATCCTCTCAATACAACAGACACTGAAAATGTATTCAGTTTGTGTCTCCCTGCAGGAAACTGACTATACATGAGTTTTGAAACGCTTAACCAGGATGGAGACAACTTTATTAAAGTATGATAAGATTCTCTTAAGGCTTTATAGACATTTAATTGGCTCATAATATTACAAAACATGGCTTATGGCCTGCTACATGTAACTCAGAGCCACACACCAAGAAAAACATTTTTATAAAAGCAGCAGTATATATCCCTGGCTGAGCTGGAATAGGAGCAGCCTGTCTCCCCTCAGCAGCTCCTCTGTGGCGCACATGGGACTCCTCCTGCAGCCAGCGTTGCCGTGTTTTCCTTCCACGGGGCCAACAAGTCTCACTGAAAGGAATCCTACAGGGTTACATAAGAGATTTAACACGAGGGGGGGAAAGGACGTGGAAGGAATGTATCACACAGGGGCCGGGCGGCCCTCTGTGGGAGCGCCAGCCCTGGAAAAGAGCGCAGCGGTGCGGGGAGGACAGCTGCTGGGCCGGACTAGCCGCTCCGTACACCTGGGCCAAACCTGCTGCTGTTACAACATCTGTACCCCCCACCCCACCCCCAATGAATAAATAGCCTAAATAAAAATAAAATAAGCTGCAAACAAACATGCACATACTCACCTTTATTACTAACCGTGGAGAGAAATCAGCCGATCTTCCAAACATCCAGGAACATTGTGGGTTGACGGGAGCAGTTTCGCCGCATTCACCCTCTCTCCTCTGCGCCTCTAACACACTAAAACGTGCATTTCTGTCCGGGGGAAGCGCTGCAGTGTCTGGAGAACTCCCTCAGACTCAAACAAGGACACCGGACACCCGTCAGTCTGGAGCTCGGCTCTGACATGTGATGCTGCCGCCGGGGGATGCTGGGCTTCAATGTCACCGCTTAGTCCAAGTTTTCCTGCCTGCCTTCGTGACACGACATGATTAAATAACCCGTAACTGTGTCTGGCATCGCGTTGAAGACGAATCGAGTCGTCAGGAAGCCGCGGACAAAGACCGGGGTGGGAAAACTGCGGAGCTGCCTGTTTAAAGGGGAACAGCTCCGCCGGCGGCGCACTTCGGGAAAGATCGGCTAAAATCGTAAAAACGAGGGTCGCTCATCTTACTGCTGTCAAAGATCGTCGACGTAGGACTGATGAATAACTCTACGATAAATTCAACCACCGTTCAAGTAAGGGTTTGTTTTAAACCTGTTGAAAGTAAAACTGAACAGTTGTCGACTTGTGTGCTGATCCAAGGAGAAACAAAACTCCTGACCTGACCACTAGGTGCTGGTTCCAAAACAGAGCAATTCTCCATTTAGTGTCATTTAGTTAAAAGTTTGTATCAGAAATAATATATATATATACATATGTGTGTATATATACATATACATACATATCTATCTATCTATCTA
>JBAMYA010000013.1:4319717-4339434 GCA_037176975.1 Arrhamphus sclerolepis
GCACTGCGAAATAAAGTCAAACACACTGGTTTTACATGGTGAGTTGATCATAAACTTATCCTGCAACACCTTCAGGGGACCCGGACATTATGTCCAAACACCAGTTCAGAAGGACTGAATCCAGTACCTGCTCCCACCTGTTACAAGGCAACAATGAATGACCTGGGTTTGAGGGAACACACAACAGGGATTTGGCAGCAAAGGCTCGCTAACAGTCCACTGTCCATGTAAAGGGAACCTTTGGGCTACACAGAGGAGCAACCACTGTAGGAAAGTTTTTACAGAAACACCTGTAATAACCAGCCATTTTAAAAAAAAAAAAAAAAAAAAAAAAAAAAAAAAAAACGCAATTCATGTGTGGTGGTGGGCGTTGAATTTATTGTAAGATGGGCCAAAGGAATAAAGCAGAACATAGTCCCAAAAACCACTTAACAAGTAATGGATGAAGAGGAAAAGAAAGAAAGGAGAAAAAGAACACAAAAAAAAAAACCTGTCAGCTTACATTGCCAACATAAATAGACCTTCCATCTGCTTCCATCTTTTCTTCAATGGACATGATGACAGGGCCAACTGGACAGGAGAGAAGGAAAAGAACCAAACATGAGCAATAGTACATTTCAGATTAAAATAAGGTGTGATTTTTGCCAAACAAACTCCTTTCTTGTTTTGCTTAATATTAAATTGTAAATTGAAGCCAAAATATCTTTATTTGCTGTCAGACTTAAAACTAGATTTTCGGGTACACTCAGGTCTGGGATAGCCAGACAACACTACATAGTGGAGACGAAAACTTTTAACATCGCCACATCAAATTGGCATAATTGTTTGGATTAAAAATTATCAAATGAACAGTTCATTTTGATTTCATAGGCATGATTACTCAACCCTTTACTTCAATACTTGAGTCCAAAACCTTAAATATTTTTCCCCTCATTCTTCACATTCAAAAACTCCCAGTTAACCGATCAAGTTTTCAATTTTCTTAATCCCCAATGTTTGAGGCCCTTTCAAAAGTATTATATGTGCAGTGATATATTACCTCATTATACATCATTAACTATATATACTTTATCACTTTACAAATGTACAATTAATGAGCAAATATTTGAGTTTGGTTCTTTTTGCCCTCATAGATCACTTACAGTGTTTTTGGTTTTTTTCTCAAATACTCTGAAGTAAAGCTATATTTTACGAATGAAAGTGTGCCTGCCTTTGTGATTTAAAAAAAAAAAAAAGACGCCAAGACGCGCAGATAAACCATTTATGGTCACTGAATGTTTAAAAGAAAACAAATTGACATGTAAGTCTGTTGTGGGTTATAAATGCCAAGTTTTTTATTAAATTCTCCAGCCCTAAATCCTATAGAGAAAGTCAAGTGACCGTAACGGATCAGGTTCACAACAGTAACAACATTCCTCCTAAAACTATGGCATTTCTGTTAAACATAGAAAAATGACAGTTTTTGAAACAGAAAATCCACATTCCCATATTCAATCTGGTTTGTTCAAAGTAAAATCTTTCTGCACTTCGCTGTCAAAAATCTTTGGTTGTTAGGCATTATGGTTGGCCATTTGTCAAGTTTTGGCAATAATGAATATTTCCTTTTGTTTACTTCTTGCATGTAGCTCAAACATCTTATTTCTATTCTACCTGAAAACAATAAAGTGTAGTAACAGGAAATGCAAAGACAAAGAAGAATAAAGCTGCACGCGGCATTGATCGGGCCCTGGCAGCCATTGCCACCAACTCCAGGTGCCACCGTCTCCTACGCCAGTTGGGAATCAAGGCAATTCTATTTGGCAACAAGATAAAGGATAAAAGTTGCTTCCCAGCACAAGTCCAAAAGGTATGAGAATAAAAAGAAAGAAATAAAAAATAAAAAAAAAGAGTAAGGAATCTACTCAGCTGAACACAGGTTGCCACATTAAGGCTGTAACTAATATAACTTTTTATCAACTCCTAAGAGTCAAAGATTTGATGACCAATGCACATTTATTCTGTCATCTCCTGCAGACATGACTACTATAACGCTCTTATGTTATGAGTGGACAGCTTCAGGTCAGCCAGAAATTCAAACATGAACCAGGAATACTTCATTACTTATATCCTAAGATCCTTTCACTGGCTACAATTACCTATACAACAGACTTTAAATTTTCATCCCCTTCCAGGTACTATAAAGTGAGTTTTAATGAATATTTAACCTGTGACATAACCGCCCAAAGAATCTCAGACTGATCTGATGAAGCACCGACTAAATACATAACATATTGCAAATAAAATCATACCACTTTGCTCAGAAGTTGACGCTATAGAGTCCATCCAATATTGTCATATACACTTGTTCAGGGTGCAAGCCTCATAAAACATGAATTTTGGGGCAGGTTTACAAGGTGTGTGCGAGTTATTTGCCGCCCTCCAACAGGAATTTACACTAACTAATCTCAATATCAATGTCTTGACTACTGATTTATGAGTTTTGAGGTGCATTGGCTCAACCCACCAGGGGCAGGGATGCATAATACAAAACATGACATTTCCTGCTGCCAATGGGTGGCGCGACAACTGTTACTGAATATCACACTGTAAATGTGTTTAAATGCGTTAAAATACAAGGCCTGGAAATGACCAAATACTGGAAAAATTGCACGCTCTCTTCAAAATGATGGACTTCTTGTTAGAATTAGAACAAGGGTCCAACAGGCTTTTTTTTAGGTCTTGGTCTAATACATCAGTCACACAAATTTCATTCATCTAGGTCCAAGTGTTTGGTAGGACTTGCTGGTAATTTTTTTTTATACCTATGCCGACCACCCATAAAAAGACGCAATTTTACACCACATCTGATGTATGTGCAAATTTTTATGATTTTTCAGGTATATTAAGGCTCCCCAAAAAGGGACTAATAATAATGATAATAAACATTCAAAATAAAATAGGGTCCTTGAACTTCATGTGCCCAGGCCCGAACAATGCTACCCACCCCGATTACATTTGTCGGTCCATGGCAACATGGTATGTATTAATATCTGGACTGATGTACATGTCAAGGTCCAACAGTTTATGGCACTGCAGCCTGAATTGATACATTAATTTCATCAGCAAGAAAAGTGACAAATAACAGCCTATGGTCTATGAACTTTATTTTTATTCTCTTAGTGTTTGTTAGGTTCATACAATTGCTCATAACTTCCTCAAAACCCCTCGTTCTTAAGTATATGTAAGAAGCGCCAACTGACTTTGAATAAGCCAATTTTAGGTGATGTGTGTGGAAGCACTGCTCTTGTCAGAAGATGATAAAAGCTCATCTCTCGGAGCCTTGACACAAGTGTCAGCCAATCAAAGAGCAGCTACACAACGAATGCTAGCCCATGGCATTGTATGTGGGAGTTGGGGTTTGTAAAAGCACCTGTAGCTGTAGTGTTGCTGCAGTACTTCATGAGTGCATATAACATTCAGCTTGTTTAACAGAATGAGTTATTTTAAGAGTTAGATTAAGTTTCTTGCAATAAGTATTTTTCTGTTGTTCTATATGTTATTTTTACCGTAAAGGATGCAAAAATGACTACTATCATCTACTCTCAGTTAAAAAAAAAAAAAAAAAAAAAACTTCTGCATCATACTTCCTGGTGACTGCATTATCGTAACATGCTTAATGATATGAGGGTGGGGACAAGGTGTGGGGCGTATGCCAATCTATGCTTTACAGCTGTTACATTTCCATTTCATGTTACAATTACATTTATGACTATGTTAAAAGTGGACGAGGCGTTGCATGTTGGAAGTGAATCTGGTGGTTAGATTCACTGAAATATTTTTCAGGGTGGGCACAAAACCATTTTCTGGAGATTATTATGATTTCTTCACACCAATGAATAATTTGCTAGTAGAAAAAGAAATTGTCAGCAGATAGGAAAGCAAAACTGACCTAGTACTTTCAGAAAATATAAAAACGTACCTGGTGGAGGGCTGAGATTCATCTGTTTCTCCACCTCGTTCTGTAGCTCCTTCAGCTTCTCTGCCTCTTCCTCCATCTCTCTTACCCGGGCTTTGATTGCCTCCAGCTCCTACAAAACAGACCAGTTCTGTTCAAGTCATCAGTCGTTCACATCCACAATTTTACAATCAAAAAAACACAATTAAGGTATTGTGATATTTTTCTGGGCCGACAACGGAACAATAGAAAAAAGGGGGAAAAAAAGAGGCAAGGATATGTAACTGCTATAAAGAGGCTGTCATATCATGATCCAAGTCTAAAAAAAGTTTTTTTTATTTTTTATTTTAATTGAGTACAAATGGTCCATCTGACTAATACTGCACTCTTAATTTAGCTCTCATCCCAATTTCGATTAAACAATACTGCCAATTAGGACTGGGTGAAAAATTAAACAAAAATCAACAAGTTAACCAACAAACGTGTCCATTTCTATTTAAATTTTCTAAATTGCATGAAATATTCAATAAATGGCAATATATTATAATCTCTGTGTTTCTTCTCATTTTTTTTTAAATAATACTTTTAATAAGTGAGCATGTCTGCAGCGAAAACATGCCTAGTGATCTATTAGGACAAAACAAAAATTTAAGTAAAATCGAGGTAAATGCAATATTAGATCACATCGCCCAGCTTTGTCAAGTTTTCCTCTGTCACTTATCAATAAGAATTAAGACACTGTTAAAACAGTATTAAAAATGCAGTAAATTATTATTTTTTATCCTCACAATTTACAATGACATGCACAATGAAATCCCCTAAACATTTTTGCTTCTTAATACAATAATCCAGATTGTGAGATAACAATTTTAAGTCACAGACTATCTATAACCAACAATTAAAACTATAAATGAGCTATGCATAATTTCTTAAATGAAGCAGAAAATAGATGTTGCCAGATATTTACATGCAATGGCACGTTAACATTTCCAGTACGAGTTATCACATGCCAGCTGAGGTCAAAGAAAAATTGAAACACACAAAGGAAAAGCATGGCCTCAAAAGAAAGTCATATTTCATGCTGAACAGTGAGATGGCTGTGCCCTCATGTAGGAGCAGACCCTCCTGTCTGAAGGTGGTGCACTGCAGCACAGCAGGAGTTACTCCAGCTTTATCCAGGGCCGTTGTCCATGTTGACAGGATTTGTGATGTAAAAGCTCTTTGTACAACTACTCACAGTGGCACAGATAGACCATATCAAATTTAAATTTCCATGGCCATGAATAAATGGGTACAATGACATACTGCAAGGGATGTAGCCACCATCCCTCAAACCACTTGTATCCATCTTACAATCCAAGACGAGACGCATCAACATTTGCCTTCATACAAGCAGGTCATGAATGAGAAATCAGTCATTCACATTCAAAACAGGATTGTTGCTAAAACGGCCACCCAGCATTGACATGCTGTGACTCCCATTTTTGTCGCATATTCAGAACAAGCTCTTTCACTCCCCTCCCCTCTCTCATTCTCCTTGCTGGAGCAAAAAACGGCGAAGGATGCAAACCCAGCCCCACAAATACCGCAGCCTCTTTCTTCTGCGTTGTAAGCCACGACGACCCCAAACTCCACTAAATAAACGTATCATCTGGACATTAACATAGGCATCGGCATTCGTGTACAAATGATATGACCCCAAACGCAGGTTGCGTGTTTTTTTGTTTTTTTTTTGCCACACTGCAAGACTAACAATCAGTTTTACGTTCCTCTGGTGCTTTCATTGTCGCCCTAAAAAATGGGATACGCGGTCAGGTGCACGTCGGCCCCATCCACCCATGTCTTTATTTAAACAATTAAAAAAAAACCCAGCCAACTCAACTCAATAGTCAACCAATGTCGCTCATTTAGCGGTTAGGAAGAAAAATAAGAAAAGGCTGACTGTCTTAAAAAGCAGTTTATCCGTTGACCAGTGATGGCAGCAGGTCATTTTTAGATGCAGCTCTCAGTGCTAACGTTAGCTAGCTCGTCTGTCCCCGCATACATCGGCGGTTGAACCACATCACCGGCAGCCGGAGTCACGATCAAGCAAGCGGGGAACAAGATGCGATATTACCGTTAACGGCTCGACTTCTTATGGAGGTAGACTGGTTCAGCAGCAGCTAATGGCGGCGGCCCGTCCAACGCTCGCCACTAACGGTCTCCTGCATCTCCGTCTTGCATTTTTTTTCCCCCAACGAGGATGCCCCCCACCCCCAGACAGCTCGCGCTGCTCTCTAGCGCAGAGAAACTGGCGTCGCTGTTGCGCCAAGATGGCAGCAGACACCACGCATGTCACTACACAAGTCTACTGCACTGCGTGAACCACAATGGCGGTTAATGCCGACATGGCGATGGCAGCAACGCACAAGGCATGTGACTCGAGATTTGTGGGGGTTAAGGAAAAAAATGGAATCTAATTGTAACGTTTTAACTTGCTACTCCAACGTGGTCGTAACGTGCCTCGGTATTCACGTTGTCTCTCGTTGAGGGGAACAATGCCCTTCACTTACCGGGTCTTCAATCGCGGCCTCCCCCTCTCCTAACCCCGGGTCTTCGTCACCTACACCCGGGTCTTCCAGTTCGGGATGTCCTGGGTCTGAATCTAGTAGGGATTCATCCGCCAGCCCGTTACCGAACTCCGCCATCGCCCTGTTACAACTGAACCGATGCGCCTCGTGGCTAAAGCAACGTTGCAGGCCCCTACTCACACACAAGGGGGTCGAGTGAGCGGGGCGGCGAGAAAAAAAAAGAAAAAAAACGGCGGAAAACGCCGCTTCGTAAAGTTAAAAGGGGGAATAAAATGCTAGCTTCAGATCTAGTCACAACTCAAACAGCTCAACACGATAGACTAGAACCGCCGTTTCTCTCGAAACCGTTAGGCCAAAGTTCTAGTTTACAGTAGAGAACCTGGCTTATTCACTTAAATGTGTATTTAAAAAAAATAGGCGAGGACAGTGCGCGAGAGCGGCGGCGTCTCCTCCGTTCAGAAATGGAAGCCAGGGGGCGGAGTCATGTTAGCACTGCGGGCGTGAAGCTCTCAATCCTATTCGTGAATGGACCAATCTGGACAAACCTTTTTTGGCCTATACCCCATGTCTATTGGTCAATCGAGCAGGACGTTCCGGTTCGCGAATTACACCGCTTGTATTTAATTGGATTGCATTCCTGTCAATCAAAGCTTTATCAGTCCCAAGTAAACTGTTAAAGCCAATTGTTCAACAAATAAATTCTAATCACATTTGAGTGTCACATCAGCTGTCTCTCTCAAGTCACTATAATCTTATTAACCCGTTTAATCCCAATTTTTCCCCTGCAAAAATAAGTACATGCATTTCAGTCCTTATACCTTCCTATTACATAATATGTAATAATATATCTTTTTTTAATTTCACGTTGGTTACGTTAGTAAAAAAGCAAGTTTTATATTTGGCAACAGTTGTTGCTGGAGGGAAACCAGTCTAAATGTACATCAGTCCTTTAATTAGATGCATTTACACCATTAAACAATAAAAAAATAACACTTAACATCACAGTCAGTTTCAATGTCAGTCAGTTTCACTACTTCATTTTGCACTTGCACATTTCTTGCTGCGCTAATCACTTTCGTTGTTTAGAGTAGTTTTTTTTATATATTTTTTATAACCTATTCCAAAACTTAGGGACTGATTGTTTTTGTATATATTTTAATTATTACTTTATTTCATTATTTTAATTTAAAGTTTTTTATTATATATTTTCAAAAGCACCAGGCAGGACCTAGGGAAACATTTTCTCATTACACAATATAAGAACCATCTGACTGGTAACTTTAGAGATTTTGAGCTGTTGCTGTCATGTTTTCTTTTTGTCAAGACAGGAAATGATCCAAAATACATATCTAGATGTTTACTACAGTTTGACTATAAAACATAATGGACATTAGTGTATAAACATTAACTAATTCTTTTAATTAATTTTCTGTCTGTTCACATAAAGCAAGAAATCATTCTCGTTCAAAATAATAATGTGTTTAAAAAAGCAAGCAGAGCTTCAACTTTTGATTACAGCTTTTATTTCCACACACATGGATGCTTTGGCAACATTGTACACTCTATTCCAAATAAAAAATAAGAGGGAAAAAAGATGAGATTTGTTATCATTTTACAGAAAGTGAAGAAAAAGAAATATTTGGCTGTTGCAACTGAAATGCAGAGTGAGGTCATTCATTCTGTGAAAGAAAAAAAAAACAAAAAACAACAGGTGTCAGACAGGTGACCCTTACCTAAAGAGGAATGCAGCACATGCATATCTGCATATACATGCTGGCTGCATTTTCTCTCAGAAAATCTAAGTTAAATCTGAATGAAATGGGTCGTTCCAAACATTGTTGAGAAGAACAGTGTACTGTGATTTTAAAAAAAGTTGATGGGAGGGGGAAAACATATAAAGAAGTACAGTAAATGAAGCTGCTCAGCTAAAATATCAAATGCTATAAAATAAAAACCAAAAGCAGTAAGCCCTAGAAGAAAGATGGCAGAAAACTGCCATTTGAATGGATGAAAGAATCAACTTAGTCTATGATATGCTCCAGGGTGATCAGACAAGATATAAAGTTATCTCTTGAGTACTCCCAGTTAGAAGACCCCTATGTGAAGCCAAGATATCAGCAAGAAGCCTCCGAAACAGCCTATTGTTATTTTTGGGTGTAGAAACTACAGTTTGTCAGGTGATACCCCCCCACCCCCAACTGAATCAACTGGATCAGTTTGAATACATCAAAATACTTGAAGAGGTCATGTTGTCTTACTCTTAAGAGCAAATGGTTCGGGGTTTCAACAAGACCAAAACCCCAAACACACCAATAAGCAGCAGCAACTTGGTTCCAAACCAACCAAATTAACGTTATAGAGTGGTCAGCCCAATCCTGGACCCTGATCCAATAGAAAACCTATGAGGTGTTATCAGAAATGTAAAAGAATTGTGGAATCCTGGACCAGAATACCTGTTCACGGGTGACTCCATGAACACACATTGGGAAGACGTTCTCAGAAACAGTGTTTATACAACTAAATATTAGTTCAGTCATTCATAGGAAACAAATCTTCAAGCATTTCACAGTGTGTAGTAAATGTTCAGTTTGGGGGAAAAGAAAAAAACATTTTGAACAACTGCGCATATAATCTTACAAATGCTCATTTTTTCTAAAAAAAAAACAAATGACTTGTTTTAAAGAAATATAAATGACTAAAATCCTCTGTGTGGAGACAACTGTCACAGATCCATTCCAATGAAAACAATTTGATTCATTCTGTTGTTCAATGGGTTTTATTTTTCTGTATATCAAAGAAAGCATAATGGAGACCAAACACAAAAAGGCAGGTACAAGTGAGGAGGAAAAACAAGCTTAATCAAAAATCTAACGATTCATAACAACACTGCCACTATTCTTGTTCAATATTCATGGGAATATCACTCTTTTGAGCAGAGAGGTGGCACTGAAAACCATTATGGGTTCATAATCAAAAACAGTGATGAGCAGTAATAAATTGTATAAGTAGTAGTACAGTTATAACAATAGTGATAAAGTGACAATGAAAGAGAATTAAAAAGCAGATCTCCATAAAAACATATCTAGTTTGGACAGTGCAACACAATGAGTGTGCGTGCATGTGTGTGTAATCCCCGTCTTGAGATTCGAGCACTCCAGTCCTTTGCTTTACACACAAGATACAGTTTCCAACAGGAGTACAACTTATTACTTGTGAAAAGACATTGTTACCCACTTTGTTTCAAAACTGCCCCAAGTGACTCAATGTTGTGGCAATGGCTGTGTTCATTTGAAACGTCTGTAACTTGTGCAAAAATTGTGGACTAGTGCAAGTGTCAAGTCGTGGGATGTCCTTTACAGTTTGCATTAACACCTCTCCTGCTCTCTGTCGACCTAAAGATTGCTTTTTGGTTTTTGAATGACAGAAAGCAAAGGGAGGATTACTTTGGAATATCAGTTATTTTAATATATTTCTTTACAAAAGTTCATGTTTTAATTTTGCATTTTGTTAAAACTATCAATAGTAACATTAATATACAACTTAAATTGAAGGAAAACCTCTTTAGTTTGTGTCCTTCAACACAGCACCATCTTGTTAGCTCTCAGTCAACGCGTTTCCTAATTTGCTTCCTAGATTGAAGTATCCATGAGTCCCTTGAGGATACAAGTAGTAGCCAACTTTCTCCCTTGACATGGTTTCCAGATATATCTCATTTCACAGCACAAACATGATTATAATCAACTGCTTCAAAACTGAATAAGATGAGGGGAAAACAAATATAGGAAACAGCTCATTTTCAAGCCCTGTTCTCTCAATCCTACAGGATTGGCTTTTGACCTAAATCATTTGTTACGCCAGTTGTAATTGCTTCTACTGTCATTTGTATAAACACTCAAGTAAATAAAACAAGTACTAAACTTACATGTGTTACGTACAGTATTCAAAGAAAATAATGAATTCAGGGAATCACTCTGTCTCTCAGTGCCTGATGGGGGTGTAATAATTTCTTTAAACATTTTTCAAGGATTACCTGGGCTTGATGTCTGGTGGTTGTTTCCATTTAAGGCTGTCATATTTCTAACCCACCCACAGGAGATCAAAAAAGACATGTATATTCTCAAACAGGTTTGAAGAGCCACATTACAAAATTAAATTTACAGCATTGTAAAAATTCAATGCAAAATTGAGATAGATGTACTAATATTCCTTGGCTGAGAGAATGCTGACAACTTTACAGGCAGAATTTGCAAACTTCTAGATATAGATATTAAAAGATATTCCATCTGAAATAGATGTAAAAGCATTTTGGAACAAAGCTCTCTCTTTATATACCCAGGTCTAACTTTTGCACAATATTATGCCAACACCTAAAGCAGATTACACTTGATTAGAAAAACAAACAAAAAAAAATACAATTTATTTCAGGTGATTTATATTAAGGCATCCAACATGCATTAACGTATCTTTCCATAAAAAGACACTTGCATTAGAATGCTAAAAAATATTTCAAACAATGTAAAATACGTCAAAGTGCGGTATGCCAAAAAATTCTACTTTCCTAAACCTCTTTTAGCACAGTCCATTTGGATTGTCATGAAACTATGAACATGTAAAATGGGAATAATTCCATAGCCCTATTTTCTATAGTACCTCTTTTATATCCCAAATAGGCAGACACAACACTTCAGATCACACTCCTGTAGCAAATAAAAATGTGACAGCTTTTCCTCTCCCAATGGTTCGATCCATCCATGTTACATCCAAGAATTATCTTTGCCTTTGAAGTGAAAGTAGGCATGGATTTAATTTAAAAAAGAAAAAAAATTCCACAGGAGCAAACAGTTATTTGTGAGTATTCATGTTATCCCAAAAAGTATTCCAGGGCCCACCACGGCCACTGTCAAAAGGAAAACACTTGCATCAGTCTTTAGGGTAGAACAGCTCAAGCATGGCAAGTTGAGTGTCTTTACAAATTAAAGGAAGTAAGGTAATACATACCACAGGGTCAGGAAAAAAATTGCTGGAATAAAGTGTGTGAGGGTTGAGGGAAATTCAAGGGTTTTTCAGTCACTTATCAGACAGCAATTAAGTGACAAGCAGCATGGAAAGAGTTTGCTCATGTATTTGATTCCAGGTGTAGTCTCTAGATTAACGGATATCAAGTTGAGTGAAAGGTGAGCCAAGGGCAACGGGCACAGGGGTAGCAAACATATCGAAAGTATTAGTTTTAGAGGATTAGTGCTCAAATTTGTTTATTAAAATCTGAGGAGCCCAAATGGGTCCAACAATTGTCAGTTTACAGACCATTACTGGTCTGAGTCTAACTGTTGCTGGTGGCCGTTGAGGGAGGCAACTCGATAACTATCTCCCCTTCAGAACCAGCTCCAGAGCTGGTTACAGTAGTGGAAAGAGGGACTTGTGAACCTGGTACTACACTGCCAGATCCGTTACCACTTCCGTTCTTGTTGATGAGTGCTGCTGGCTGGCCAAAGTTAGTGGTTCTCAAGGTAGCCAGGTGACGTGGTGAGAAGACGTGGGCCCTTGCTGCTGCCCGTGATTCAAAGGAGACTTTACATGCATCACAGTGGCCTGTCAGAGTCTCCTTTGGCATTGGCTGGCCTGCTACTGGTGAGGCCGGAGGTTCAGTAACCGTTAACTGAACGGGCTTGGGCAAGATGGGCCGATTTGCTTTGAGAGCGCTGTACTGCAGGTAGCTTCCTGAGCTCATGTCCACCTTCCCACCCGTTACAGGAGACTGAAGTTGGAGTTGAAGGATGGAATCAAATAAGAGAAAGGTCTGAATTAATTTTCTATTCACCCAAGTAATTTATTTTTATTGTAATCTTTAGATGGTGCAAACAATATTTAAGCTATTTGATTGTGACAAAAAAAGTTCTGTTGATAGTAATGCAAGCCATGCAAACTTTCTATTTAGAGATGTAAAATGTAACTTTCCATAAACATATTACAATCACAATAATAGTAAAGGATCATTTCACCAGATAGACATACTTAACTTACCATTTTCTCCTGCTGCAGCCTCCAGCGCTTCTCCTTGGCTCTTGTGTTTTGGAACCAGATCTGCACCACCTTGAGTGGCAGGTTGAGCTCGGTACCAATTGCTTCACACTCCAAGGCATTAGGATGGGCACAGGTCTCGTAGCACGACTGTAGAATGGACAGCTGTAGGCAGGACAAGTGAGTGCGTGGCCTACGGCTGGATGAGTGGGACAGAAAACCGCTTTCTGCTGGGCTTGATTTAGCTACAGCTGGTGTGGAAGGGCTGGCCACTTTGGCAGAGTTGGGGGTATTTGGGCTGACTGGGGCAATGCTGGGAGTGGGAGGAGGGGGGATGGTACGAGGAGGTGTGTGTGTGGGCAGTGCCAGTTGCTCTCTTGATAGGGTGTTAATCTTAATGGGAACTTTGGGGGTCCAGTAGTTCAGCCCATTTTGTTTTTGCTGCATTGCTGCTGTGGCTGAAGGTCTGTTGTCAATGGGAGTTGTGGGCAGCTTAGGCACCATGCGGTTAACTGTCCCTGGTCCAGATGCCATCTCATTTTCATTGTCTCTCTCCTCATCAGTCTTTTCCTCTTCGCTCTCGTCATCAAGCTTTCGTTTCTGAACTGGTCGCGGGGCAATTGGAACTAGTTCCCGTGGGGGTGCCAAGAGGATAGGGTTATTGACTTTGGGTGCAACTTTAACCATAGTGACATTGCTGGTGGTTTCAAGCTTGGTCTTTGGCACTGCAGAGGCGCTGCTGCTCACAGGAGACACTGTGGTAGAGGAAACTATCTCCTTGGGCTTGATGGGAACAGGGGTGATTTTTTTCACCAAGAGACCTGGTTTTTCCAAGTCTTTTACTGGCTCTCTATCAGTCTTCATGAGAGTGCGCACAATTGGTGTATTTGTAATGCACCCTGCATTGTTTGAAGCTGGCTTGTTGGAAAATATGGGTTTGGAAAGAGGCCAAGTAAATTTGATGAGAGGCTTTCCAACTGCTGCCAAAGTCCCATCACTGATGAATCGGACCTCTCCTTTCCTTTCCCTTGCCCTCATGTTCTGGAACCAAATCTGAACAACCTTCTTTGGAAGGTGGACCCACTCAGAAATCTGTTCAAATTCATGCTTCCCAGGATTTGGGTCCTTGAAATAGCATCCATACAGAATGTCTAGCTGTTCAGCTTGAATGATAGTCCTTGACCGCCGCATGTCACGATATCGTTTTCCTTTGGACTTCCTCTGCTGCTGCTCTCTCTCTTTTTCTCGCTCCTTTTCCAATAATGTGGCACTCATTTTTTCTGCTGCTCTCATGTAAATATTAGAAGCCGTCATATTACTACAGTTCACGAGACTCATTGGGCTGCTTGAAGGGGGAACAGCTGTGATGGATTCTGGTTTAACCTGCACAACTACCAAACCCTTGGATGTGGGCCGCAGGCCAAGGCCATCCAGCAACTGTCCCTTCTGTGCTGCAATACTGTCAGCAAGAGATGAGGAAGGGGAAACCGTCGAGTTGTTTTTCCCCATGCTGAGATCCAAAGCAGACTCGCAGTCATCACCATTGGACAGGTAGTGAGTAGTTTGGTTATTAGAGAGAGACTGTGAGAGAAGAGAGCTGGTGAATCGTGTGATGGTTGGGGGGTTAGGAAAGACTGGTACTTTGCTCCCATCTCTAATCATTGATGGAGTAAGGGAGAGAACATAGGGACTAAGAAACTGTGTAGAAAAGGGTGTGAGGGACAAAGGAAGAGAATGTAAAGCACCAGCTGAAAAATCAGGGTGGTCCATCACCAGGGACTGTGAATTTGGAGGATCCCCCTGGGCCTCCAACTCCAGATCTACATCTGGGTCATGTCTCTCCTTCTTCACTTCCACCTCATCACGGTCAAACTCCCCTTTTCGTTTTTTTCTTCTGGCTCTCTGGCCCCCTCCACCCTCCTCATCTTCATACTCATCTTCTGCATCAGAGAGAAACACAGTTGTGGACCGTAATACTTTTCCTCCAGCTGACCCTTTGTCACTGATTACCTCCTGCTGCACTTCATCTTTAGCAGGACTCTCACGGCCCTCATCCCTGAAGGATTCATTCTGACTTTCCTCATCAGAAACAATAACAGAGGTGTACACATCATTTTCTGAGTCAGATGTCAGACAGGGGTCTCCTTGACCCTCCCTTCCCTCATCTCTCTGAAAGCGTTTCCTTCTTGTACTTGACAAATCTATAGCCTGACTACTTAAAGCTTCAGTTTCAGTCTCTCCTTCACCCTCTGCTATCACTAGAGAACTTTCCTCATCATCATAATCATTATCAGAACCTTGGTTATGCCTTGAAATTTGCACAAGTTCCAACTCTGTTGCTCTCAGCCTCTGTTTTGCATGACAGGCTTGAGTCAGCCACCTACGTACCTCTTCTTCTGAAAGCCCTACTTCTCTACCAAGCGCTTCACAATCCTCGTGCGGAGGACTCGCAGCATCAGCTTCACTACGTGACTCCAAGAAAGCCCAGAGAACTTCGGACTGGAACTCCGATAGCACTGGAAGGTCTGGATACCTTGATTCCATTGTGTTATGATTAGGATGAGTCTGGTTGACAGTTAAGGCATTTGTACTTGGGCTGGACTTTGGGCTGCCACAAGGGCTTGTGCCTGACAGTGACTTTTGAGGGGTAGAATCGGGGCTAAGTGTAAGGTTTAAATTTAAAGGACTGAGGCTTGAGTTGCTTGGCACAGATACAGAAGGTGAGAGGTTGTTATTGCGGAGGCTCTTCTCTGTGCGTGGTGGGGAGAGATTCAGGCCTGCCCCTTCCTGGTCCGACTGATTTGTAGCATTATCTCCATCTGTTGTGCTTTCTCTACATTTTTTCCCACTCTCCTCATTGCTTTCCATTTTTACCTTTTCATCTAAATGTGCACATTCTTTACCGTTTTCCCCTTTAGGTTTCTCTTCTTTCATTTGATCTGGGACCTTCTCAACTGTCTCATCAACCTGCTTCTCCTGTTGTCCCTCACACTGTTCGGTTTGCTTTTGCTCTTCCTGAGAAGGCTGCATGCTTGTATGGACATCTGCAGAGTGCCACTGGCTCTGTAAGCTGTTAAGTCTTTGGGTTAGGAGGGCTTGCTGGGCTGTGCTGAGGCCAACGAATGGCACACACTGGGTAAGGAGGTGGCTTTGCTGGTTCTCTTGATGCTGCTGAGTTTGGGCTTGAAGCCCATTTAAGATCAAGGGCATAACCATTTGGGGCTGAGGCACGAGCTGAGGTGCAGTGGCACCAGGAACAGCACCAGCCGCAAACAGGGAGGGGAGAAGAGAGTGCGACAGAGTGCTGGGATTTGACGTTAGAAGGGTGAGAAAGGCTGAAACTGCTTGAGCTGAGGCCACAGGGGAGGTGAGGAGGGAAGGAGCCACTTGTGAAGTTGGAACCTGTTCCTCTTTCACAGCACTCACCATTAGCGTCCCAGGAGCAGTACAGTTGCTGGACGTAACCAACTGACCTGTTCCACTTCCAGATGTGGTCACTACAGTGTTTGGAGCACAGGTAGTGCTAACTCTCAAACTACCAGCAGTCACTGCACTGTTTGCAGCATGTGCGACCATTCCAGCATTTCTGCTGCGTGTCTGGTGCAAAACAGATTTCATATGGCTCTCAAGGGTAATGGCATGATTGTAAGAGACTCGACAAACAGCACACTGGTAGGGTTTGTTCGATACATATGGTCGAGAAAGAACTGGAACCGAGGGAGTTTGGGAATTACTTTCTGCACCTTGTTTTGCAGGGTCTGTGGTCATTCTCTGAATGTGGGATGCAGAGTTGTAATGAACACTCAAGGCAGTTCTGCTGGAAAAACTTTCCAGGCAGGCATTGCATCTGAATGACCGTGTATTATTTTCAGCTGGCACACCATTTTTACCAAGTGACTTTTCACTCGTCTCTGGGATTTCTGTGTTTTCAGTTTCACTTTGCTGTTTGGCGGCTGTGACTGGACTTCCATCTTCTTCTGACTCAGCTTCGCCTCCCTCCTGTTTCACTATTTGATCTTCCTCCATATCTTTGTCTCCAAGCGTCTGGGTAGCGTCTGAACTCTCACTAGACTGGCAGGGGTCTGAACAGGCGTCTTCGGTGTGCTTCAGTTGTGAGGACTCAGCATCTGAAATCATGAATAAAAATTTTAACTTTCATTCTCTATTAATCCCGGTACAAAACACAATTAAGAGTGCATCTTCATAATGAATGCTATATGTAAAATTAACTAAATAAATGAATGTTTACACTTAACCCACAGCAGGAATGATTTTTCAGTGTAATTCTATTTAGCACTTCGGACCTTACACATCAAATTCATTTTTTTATCTACTTTAAGAAATGTGCAATACTATTAGGCACCACAAAAGGATCCATATTGTAAAATTGCCCTTATAGGCCAAAAAAATGTGATAAGTTTGTGATTCATGTCTAAATGGTGTAACAAGAAAAAAAAAAATGTTCATGTCTTATGATTCAAAATGTAAGTTTTAAGCACACTCACCTGTAGACTGTTGTGCAACCTTTTCTTCACTTGCAGTTTGTTTCAGAATATTCTGTGAAAAGAAAATGAGTTAGTCAGCTAAATTACAAATGCAAACTTGAATCAGCAACTGCTCCTTCCAGATGAGCCGAGTGCCATTATGTAGCATATTTGGGCGTGACTCAATGATGTGTGGTTATATTACACATAGCAAGCCTGGCTAGTCTTTAATTTGCTACTTACCCTTAAGGCATAAATTAAACTGTGTTTGATTCACCAATAAAAACTTCATCCATCTCTTAAAGGGGACATATTTTTAGAGGAGTGGGGGGGATTAAAAATGCCTTGTGTGCTCAAATTTAAAGTGATGCCAAGATGTCCATGAGATGCTCTTCTCTCTATTTTTTTTGAAATCACAAAACTAACTAACTATCGTTGTTCAAATAAAATACATATACATTTCCTGTTGTGTAATTTCCATTTAGGGATCAATAAAATGCTTAAATCTCAATTGCTTATTCTGCTGTATGTGTGTAATGACTTGTGTGAGACTGGCTGCTTGTTGAGGAGCAAAAGAGACAGAATGCTTTGATTTTTTTATCTTACTCTTTTTGGCAACAAAATGCACAGGACATGACGAATAGTAATGTATGACTTACTTGACAAAATTACTAATAACTGCTTAAATGAGCTGTGAATTTAGTACTCGTCCTTGCTACTAGCATGAATAATGGTGATAAATGGTAACACGTTATCATTTAAGGCCAGAAATAGCTTTGATAGTTAAAAAGTATCAAACCTTGAAATAGTTTCGACACTTTAAAAGTTTCAACTATTTTGAGTTTGTTGAACCACCTCAGCCACTCGGTCGTGGTTCATTTAAGTTCAGTCAAAATGCAGAAGTAGTGTGTGGAAAAACTCAGTACACACTAACAGCATTCATAGGAATTAAGTGGGTAAGTAGCAGCCAGGTTCATTAATCATCAGCAAGTGTGACCATAACTAAAAGCAGACGTTAGGCAGTTCGCTGCTCTAAAGCATTCAGGTGTGTTAACACAATGCAGAGGAGGAAAATCAACATGGATTACATCATTCTACAGTGAAAAAGATTATTCACAAGTGATACACATTCAGTTACTCATCTTCCCAAGAGTGAATATCCCAGTAAGTTCACTCCAAGGTCAAGCCATGTAATTATCAGAGGAAAAAAAAGAAAGAAAAAAAAAATCTGTCTTAAACATAAAATGTTAAAGTTCATGACAGTGCAATTAGAAGTAAAATCAGCAAGTACTGTATCTTTGTAAGTGCTGCCAGATTAAAGTAACTTCTCTCTTAAATAAAAACATTTCATTTCAGTACCAGACAACACCAACTACCTTCTTGATACTACTGACGCAATGCTAATGTTAGATAGCTAGGTCTATCCTAAAACTCAGCCACCTCATTTTCACCTGTTGACTCCAAACAGGAAATTTTAAGACAGCGTCACATAACCTCCTGTGTTAGTTTTTAGAACAATAAAAGAAGAATTGGAATTCTGCTCATAAAAATGCCATGGTATAACAGCGCATAGAAGTGAGTACGAGCAGATGCCCTTATTTTAAGCTGAATCTGAGTATTTCCAGAGATGGAATCACAATTGGAACAACTACTTAAGTTACTTTTTTTGGAGTAAACAACAAGACTTCTGGAACAATGTCCTTTGGACAAACAGGAACAAAGCAAAAACATGTCTGACATAGGACCATTTATGATGACAGGCAAACAGAATATGAGAACAAAAGCCTCACAGCAGCCATAGAGCATGGTGGTGAAGGGTTTATGATCTGGGCTTGTTATCCAGCCATGGTACTTGGGCATGTAGCAATCACCACAAACTCCTCCGTGTCGCTAAAGTATCCCAGATTAAAAAGTGAAACCATTTTACCGACTAAAGCTCAGCTGAAACTGAGTCATGCAACAGGACAAATGATGATAAGCACACAAGCAAATGCACAATACATTGACTACAAAAAAACAAAATCAATTGTAAATGCTCAGACTGAGTCCAGATGTCAGACTTAGTGAAAGTCTGTGTGGAGGTGAAAGCCCAAATAACAGGTAGGAATAGAGCTGTAAAGACAGTGGTACTGTGGCAGTCTGGTATTTCTGTTGTATTTTGACCATTTCATGTTACAGACGACAAGATCTGAGGAAACCGTGTCATCTTGTGAAGAAAAAAAAAAAATCCAGCATTTGAAACAAATATATCCACTTTAACTCTAAACAATAGCACATTATGCATAATATTTGTCCTTTCAATTAAGTCGTTAAAAAACAAACAAACAAATAAAAACAGTAATAAAGCACTTTTATTTAGACAAAGCAGTTTTCTACTTTAGTAAAAGACATGAGTGTTAAGTACAGTCATAAAAGAATTTTAATCAAAATGCATGGACTGACTTCACAGTGATGTAGTGGTTATCACCGTCACCTGAGGTTCTATCTTGGCTTTGTCTCTGTGAGTTTCCCCAAGATACTCCACATTCCTCCAACAGTACAACACACACACACCACCATACACTACACACTCACCACAGTACAACACACACACACACACCACAATACAGTACACACACACCACAGTACAACACGCACACACACACCACCATACACTACACACACACCACAGTACAACACACACATACCACCATACACTACACTACACACAC
>JBAMYA010000013.1:4348346-4369731 GCA_037176975.1 Arrhamphus sclerolepis
TAGGAATAGGTAGACAACCCACCAAATTTAACCGAAGGTCAGATCACACAATGCTCAGGGAAATAAAAAATTTAAAAAAGAATAATCGGATGAGACAAAAGTGAAGTTGCAGTCATTGAGTTGACCATGAACTCCCCTTTATACCAGAGTATTCTAGATGCAAATCTGAGGCCATCTGTCTGACAGCTAAAGCTTTGTCGAAAATTGGGTCATGCAACAATCCACAGCGCACTGGCAAATCTACATCTGAATGGCTGAAAAATAAAATAATTGAGGTTTGGGAATGGCTCAGTCAAAGTCCAGACCTCAACCCAGTTAAAAATGCTGTGACAAGACATTAGCTGTGGATAAGTAAATTCCTCCGCAACCATGAGTGACGCTGATAAAGCCATGCAGAAAATTATTATTTTTGAGATGCTAAAGTTTGATGTACTAGCTACTGTATCATGGGGATACTTTTCTTTTTTTCAAAATTTCAGAGTCAGGGTCACTTTATTTGTCTTTGGGCTTGGACGAGGAAATGGTGCATGCTTAGGATGACCCATGTCTTGTTTAATTTAATTTAGCTATGTTTAATGTACACACCTTGGCGTAAAAACAAATTATACGTATGGTGTTGTTTATCTGAGGCTGTATTTGCCTCATACTACAGTGATTTACTATTAGGCACTATGAGGCATGGTCACTATTTTTAATATCATGTTTTCACACAGAATAAAGTAGAATTAAACAATATTCCCTTCTTCCTTTGGATTATATACAAAGAAATATACCTTTATAATTAATATGAAACATAATCAATATATTTTTCCCATTATTTCTTGTTTATATCCATATTATAAACACAAACAAAAACAAAGCAACTCAACCAAAAACAGAAATTAACCCTTTGATGCACCTTTATAAAACATACACTAAGATACTGAAAATTACAAAATATTTTTAAAGTTGGAACACAAGTTCCACGTAAGTAAATGCAAATTTAGCATGATGACGTATGTTAATGTGTGTTACTGATTTCAGTGTATGGAAGTGCATGAAGATGAAGACATATAAGCACAAACATAACCTAAAAAAGCATAGGACCTAGGCAACATTAAAAGTAAAATCAAATAAAATAAAGTTGTTTTTTTTTATCAAATAAAATAAAAACTGAGAGAAAATTCTAAGTGACAATTGGGCCAGTACCATAAACATATATTAAAGTCAGTACCAGGTACCAGCACGTCTGATGACAATGACGACAGCAGTGTTGGTCACGTGCGGTCACGTGACGGTGAAAGTGCAGGAGGGGCACGCGCAGGTTTTTTTTTTCCCCCAACACTTTTGTAAACAACATGGCGATCATCGGACTGGCGCTGTGAGACGTCTGTGTTTCCGTGTAAAAGAAGAAACGACGTGTGGCAGACTGCGGTGACGTTTGCAGCTCCAGCAAACTGCCAAGGTCGGAGCAAAGCGGCGAGGAGCTGGACCGACGACCCGTCCAGAAGACGGTCAAACGGTACCGACTCTTACCGTTAGCGCTCTCAGCTAGCTCGACACATACACAAAAAGAAAGAAATAAAGAGAGAAAGAGAAATAAAAATAGAATAAAACAGTCCACCGTAATGTGAGCAGCTACAGTTCAGATGAGCAGGCCCATTTCTCTGGCAGAACTCATTACACGTTTGTGTCGGATAAGTCAAAGTACAGAGGCTTGGTTAAAAAAAAAAAAAAAGAGCCGTTTCTGCTGCTGTACATGTAACGTCCTGCAGCCATGATTACCTAACGTCTGCTTCCTATGAACAATCTCACCTGACTTCCCCAGGTAAATCCACAACCTGTCCTTCACTCTCACAACTCTCTCTGCCAGGCCATCTCGGTCTATGGGCTCTCAGTCCAGTTCTGGGATGTCTGGTGGAAGGGGTTCTTCCAGTGGCAACCCAGCAGACCAGTCAGAAGCAGCAGAACCGAACCAGAGCAGCAGCAGCAGCAGCCGAGGCCGCCGGACGGCTGACAGGCAGTCCGCTCCAGAGGAGGACGTTGACTTAGCTGAAGTGCTGGCTTACCTACTGAGGAGGTGAACATGGCAGGATTTTTGAAGTTCAAAAGTCCCACACGGATAAAACAAACAACAAAACATGTCAATTGCATTATTATTTAGATTTGTGCGTGCTGTTGCTTTTGCACCACTCTAGTTCCAATAAAGGCTACAAATAATGCATTTAAAAAAATATTTTTTTAAAAGTTGTTGGAGTCAGTTATCTTTTTAATTGGCACTTGGATTTTCAGCACAGCCAGCTGAGGAATTATTTATATTTATGAAATATTTTAATAGCACAGAGATGCAGATATGTACCACAGACAGCTCTGTAGTCTGCTGCAATGTAATTCAAAGTAGGGGTGGGCAGATCGATTCAAATATCGATAGTATCAATACCAATGTTGGTATCAGTGTTGGATTGATACTAGCGTGATGAGAGCTATATTTTCGTTGCAGTTTGTCTTCTACACGTTCAACAAATTATGTATGAAGTACACATTTCCTCACAGAGTCTGTGTGAGTGCAGCTTCTTTTCACTTTCACTTTTTTCATGTATTCAGCCAGCTGAAATCAATTTAAGTTGTTTTACTGGAGCTCAAAAATATGTAGTTATATAAAGATATATCAGTCCTGGAATATGAAATTGTATGACTATAATAAACCTTTTGTTTTAATTGGCAGAGGAACATTTTCTTATTTAGACTGCAGGTAGATGGGTAATACAGTTAATTGTCTTCATTATTTTGTTATTTCACGCTAGTTGATGCATACAGAACAATGGATATACCAATAAGCATTACTTAAATGTCTGTGAAAGACCTACAGAAAAAAATTGTAAGTGTACCCCAATAATCTTGCAATATGCTGTGTATTTCCTTTGAAGAGAGCTCTAGAACAACAGAGTTTCCTTTTTTATTCATTTAGCATCTTTGCAAGACCATAAAGCACTTCATTACATTGCATGTCTTGAAATAAACTTAATTAAATTCAGTTGAGAATGGTATGGTCGGTATTTTTATGCATGAGCTTGCATACAGTGAGAAGAAGTAGAAATGTTACATCCGCAGCAGCTGCTATGAGTGTGTTGTTCAGATGTCAAAAAAGAAAAAGGTTGCTGTGCACTTGCATTCCTCCAAGGGAGCAAATATGTTAGACTTTACGGTAGAGATGTTCAGATACTATTTATTTTACTTGTCCAATACCTGGGCTTTGGGAATCGGCAGATACTGACGGCTGGTACTGGTTCCAGTTTTATTTAATTTTTTTTTTTAAATTAACAATTTAAAAGATATTTTAACACATTGGGGATCCAAATGTCCATTGTAAAGCTTGTACTTGTTTGGGCTGAAATGAAGTATCGATCAGTCAGTGTCGTAGTGTTTGGGGGAAACTGTACCTCAGCTCCAGATGTTCATCTGTGCAGTGAAATCCAATATTTCAATCACTGACAGGCTGGTCAACCAGGATAATGAAATCTGCAGTTTTATCCGTCGTTGCTCTGGGTCGCTAACTTTCTTTGGGGAACTTCTCTCATTTCTGAAAAGCAAACTTCAGACTTTGCTGCTGCGGTTTGTCGGTTTTTCTCTTTGACTTAATGAAGTTGCTTTATAGTGTACGCTTTAAAATGTAGTTGCTCCTTAAATGTTTAATTAGTTTGTTTGCATTATATTTAGCAACATTCACAATGAGCTCGAATGATGGACATATTGCAGTTTTCTTGAGATTTCCCAGCCTAAAATAACTCCATATTGCTCGTATAAATAATGCTGTAGCTAGCTCTATCCAAAAACTGACATGCCACCTCACCTGGCAAACCAGAACAGGAAGTTACAAGGAAGTATTGCATAACTTGTTTTGCTGGCTTTTAGAATTTCTAAAAATGACATTGAATGGTGCAGAAGTAAAGACCCTAATTTTTTAAGCAGAATCGGTGAGAACGTCCAATACTGTTTTCAGAACAACTCTTCTTTATATTCAAGTATTACAGGTTTAAAGAGTTTTTTTTAATTTTTTTTTATTTTGCTTTATTTTTCCCAGATTGATTTTTGTACAGACAGGGAGGCTGGTGGTATTTTTGAATATTCCTCTTGTTTATGAACATTTCTGAGGTGATCCTTGATGGCTCTTACTAAAAACGCAGCACAGCTGTCTGAAGACAAAATCAGCAGGCTCGAGAGGAGCTGAAACAAATTTGAAAGTTTGCGTTTCTCACTTCAGTTAGCATTCAGCTAACCTTGACTGCGCTGCTGATCCTCCATCTGTTACAGTGGAGCTGTTCACTGAAAGAAAAATGCACTGATTGTACCAAAGTAAGGCTTGTACAAACTGGTGTCTTTCAGTCTGACTCTGAGACTGCAGCTTCCTTCTCCTTTTTTGTTTGTTTTTCTATGAACTAGATATTTAACAGTGAGTTTAGATTCCTTTTGATCCTCTAACATGACTTTGACATACCAGTTGTTGATAGTGATGTATTGGTGTGTGCAGGGGCCAGGTCAGACTGGTCCATGGCAGTGGAGCCACGGGGCTGCAGCTCGTCCAATCATACTCGGACTCTGATGAGGACAGTGATGGAGCCTGGGACGGGAGGCTTGGTGACCGCTACAATCCACCAGGTATGCTCCCTCTAATGCTGTTCTCTGTGCAGATATTTATTTAAGACAATAATTACCAGATTTTATAAAGGCAGTGGACAGTGTATCGTTGGGTGTCTTAAAGAGATGCAACCAGCTCATTTTAATAATGACCAAAGTGGTTTACTTTGATCGTTATTGACCAACAGAAACTGTAAATTTGCTAACAAGCAGGCGTGTTGATGATCTACAGCCTGTAATAATTTACCATGTGTACATCACGTATGCAGCTTGTTTCTTGAAGCATCAAGGGTCATATAATCATGAATCCGCTGACTTGGTTGTCTAGTTAAAATATTTATGAGGAACTTTTCAGCCTAGATCAAAAAGACTGTTTGTTGGGTCTTTAATAAATGAATAAACTCCTCCATGATTGTCAGAAAACTTCACTTTGGGATATCTGTGTAAACACAGTTCATTCTAGAAAATGAAGGTTTATGAATATAAACCTGCCGTATGTCGCCGCCTCCTTGTCATTTGACAAAATTATATTGCTGGTTTTTCTATTAAAACTAAACAAATATAAAACTGCATGACTCCTACCAGTTAGAGATTCCAGGTTATCTTTCCCTCCTGTTCAGGATGAGGTGTGTTGGCAGTCGTTCTGGTTCTACTGGATCACACACTGCCTCCTGCCTCTGGTGTTTTGCAATACCCATGTGTTCTCCATGCAGCAACTGTATCAGTGTCAGAGCTTAAAAAAATACTTTTTTTTTTTTTTTTTTTTGGGTCATTATGTCTGTATTGTTATTCATTTAATCTAACCCCATTGTTGGACTTTGTGCTCTGGAGGGGAAATTCCCATAAATACAAATGCAAGAGACACAAAGACTGATGTCTCCATGCCTTTGAGGTGTGCCTTGCTAGTAAATATCATAATTATTATTTTAGATTTCTGCATGGCTTTTGCGGCCGAGATATTGCCAGGGACATTTTTAGTTTTCTCTCTGTTAGTTGTCTTTTCAGTTCCTAAACGATAATATCCCTTATCAGTCCTCCAGCATTTTTCAGTGTTGCAACATCCATTTTCAACAGCTAAACCATTTTGAGAGCTTAGGATTGTTTTTCACAGTGGAACTGTTTTTCATTACAATGTGATATCCGCCATTTCCTCTCTGGCTAATTAGAGTGCATCATCTACTCTTGTATTCATGCCATTGATGTTTAAAGAAAAAACAAAACAAAAAGTGTTCTAATGTAAATTTGTGTTCTTTCCTGTCAGTGGACACCCAGCCCGACACACATGAGGTGGACCGCAGTGAGATCCGAACTCAGATCCTGCTGGCCACCGCCTCGTCTTCCTTGAAAGGCCGTCACAGTTTCACCCACATGCTAACAGAGGTCAGACAGTTGCACGCTAAACGCTTCAAGCAGAGTGGCGACAAAAGATAACTTTTACTGAAACTAGTTTCCTGCAACTCACTTTTTCTTTATAATTCCAGTAACTTAATCGCTTTCTTTTCCCCCTCGTGTGATAATTGCCATTAAATGTTGATGAATTCTTTTCATGTGCAGAGGGAGCAGGGCAGATGTAGAGGCTCCAGTTTTTCCCATGGAGAGTGCAGCCGTATCCGCATACAGTAAGTACCCTTCAAAGAATCAGAGTCAAACATTTTACATGCACAAAATTCCAGCCTGAGCATCAAACTGTGCCAAATAGTTTCAGTATAGTGTTCACTGGACATGAAGACGATCGTACTTATGAAATTGACCCTTTTGGTTTTTTGCAGTTTCCTGCCAAACTATGTGTCCCACAAGGATACGTACCAGCAGAAAGCCTTTTGTGGAGTGTACAGTGAAGATGGCAACATGTTCCTGTCTGCCTGCCAAGGTAAATAAGATGACATCCAACATGAGAACCCAAAGGACCTGAATCAGATCTTAGAATAATTCTAAGTGTTTGCTTAAAAACCCCTTGCACCACCAAACCACAGCAGCTATTGCACACCATCTTGCCCAGAATATTGTCAGACCAGGAGGTATGGTTTGACTTTTTAGTGAGTTTTTTTTTTTTTAATTTAATAAAAAAAAAAGTTTGCATTTTTTTAAATTACAAAATTGAGTCTATTTGAACCTGAAAATAGCTTAAAAGTAATGTTTTCTGGGTTCTAATAAGCTATCATGTAAATTTAAATAATGAATTAGCTGTTGTTTACTGAGCACTTATGTTTTTTTAATAACTTTCTGTTTTTTAAACAAGGGACAGCAGGGCACCACCTGCCTCCCTGTCATTTGATTATAGAATATTCTTTCTTCATTATGGCACGCCTGTTGATGTGCAAGCACTGAAACAGGAGTGTGTTACTGGTCACATCGGGGTCTTCGTGGGGTGAAATGCAAACGTGCAAAAGTGTTTTCAACACAATACCTGCAGGGTGCGCTTGGTTGGAGGAATCAGCTTTAACTTACGGTTATGAGCTCAACAGCGCCAAAATTTGTTTGTAGAACCTTCACAATAAGGGTTGCATTGATTGACAAACAACTGAAAATGAGAAAACTGTTGCAGACCAGATCATCCGCCTGTATGACACCACCAGAGGACGCTTTCACCTGCGGCGGACAGTGAAGGCGCGCGACGTCGGCTGGAGCGTGTTGGATGTCTGCTTCACTCCTGACGCACAGCATGTGCTCTACTCCAGCTGGTCTGACTACAGTAAGGCTGGGGGACCAGTAAGATACTGCATGATGAGAGTAACAGTCACTGATTGTAGTGTTTACGTTTGTTCATGCCAGCTCAGAAAACATTTCATTTTCCTCTACGCACGACTGTGTTATTGCTTAACATGGTTAGTTTTGGTCATGATTGTACAACCAACAAGCCACCAGGTTTCTGTTAGGATGTGATAGAACTGCTTTCTTCTTCATCCCAGTTTGTAGTAAGTTCTGTCTGGACGTTAAACAAATCTTAGTGAGCACTTGGCCCAGTCACTGTATGCTGACCCATTTGGAAGTCTATATATCCAGGACTCTTCTACATGGCATTCGTTACTTCAGTTTTTATTTAATTGAAGTTCCCCTTTACCAACCATGTTCCTCACTTCCACTGCCTGCTAATGGCTTATTCTTTTGAATCAACTGTTTTTCAGCAGGGAAACATCTAAAACTTGTGGCCCACGAGAAACACTGTGTTGTATTTTGTGGTTTCAGTCTGACAATATATATTTTAGTGTAGAAATAGATTCACACCGACAGTAGCTCTATTTCTTTTTTTCTTTTTCTTTTCTTTTTTACCTATTTATTTAGCAAAACATTTAAAAATATGAAACAGGTTCACATCGGTTCAGGGAGTAATATAGGAATGACAGCTGTTTAAAATGTAGAAGCTCCTCTTTCAGGGATTTAAATGTGCCGTGTTGAAAAAAATATAAAAATGACCCCGCTTATAGGATGAACCTCTGCCTCCTTGGTCCAGAGTCATGAGCACAAAATCTTGGTAAAGTCTTTTTAAGAAAACAAAAGAAAAACAACACTGTTTTTTTCTTAGATGGCCTTTTTTGGGCTCTGTGTTGCTCCATATTAAATTGTGTGAGACGATATTTTTTCGCCGCTTGATGACCACCATCATCTTAAATGTAGCATCAAAACTACTTCTCATTAGTGGTTATGTTTAAGGCTCCAACTCTAACAGGCTTAAACACGTTGTTGTGGATGTAACAGTCTAGACCCCTGTTGTAAGATGACCTGACTTTTTAAAATACATTTTAAGGAGATGGATAAAAAACGATGTCTTATATTTTGGTCAGACAAAATACAGGTAACTGTGCATATAATAACAAAATGGCAGTTTTTAATACCTGACTGCATTGACTTCGTTTTGATATTTCAGGTCTTTAGTTGTTGTTTGTGGGCCCTCCTGAGATGGAGTGACTGACATGGTTATTGTAGAACATTCAGCATTTTTTAATCTCCTACAGCTTGTAGCTTGCTTTGCTGCAGGTTCTCAGTAATTATCCATTTGTACAGTACAGCTTTGCTGGATCTGCTTGGCTTTAAGCAGACTGTACAGTATATATTTCCTGCTAATGTTACACATGTGGTCACAGCTCCTTTTACTGCATGCTGTGGGTCCTTGCCAGCAGCTTGACACCCACAGCTCTGCATGAATCAGCTTTCAGTAAATCTACATTTACATTTTTGCTCATTTAGCAAACACGTTTGGACAGGCTCAACATCAAACCACCCTACTGAGCCATGGCCACCATTTTCCCAGTTTGAACCCCTGAAAAGCCAAAAAGATTTGACTCAAAAGAAGGTACTGAAATTTGTATTCAAATGACCTAAAATTAAAGCAGAGTCGGCACTTTAAATCTTTATGCAAGTTAGAAATTAAAGAATGTAACTGCAAATATTTATTAACCTAATAGTATGTGCTGTTAATGCAGATGAAACATTCAGTACAATGTGCAAATTGCATATTTGCAGATCATTGGTGGCATACATGAAAAGATGAGGATTAATAAGTGACCAACATCTCCATTTACTTCTCAGAGACTATAAACTAATTACTCATTGAGCACATTGTTAAACAGCCACCTTATTCAGTGCTTATTAAACAAGGATTTAGTTAGTAAATGAATGAATGAATGATGGAAGAACTCATTGTTGCTACTTTGGAAAGTTAGCCAAAATGGACCAGTACTTGTGAGTCACATGTTTCCTCTGTTTGTGTCTCCCACACAGTTCATTTGTGCAGTATAAATGGAGACAGTGAAAACCACACCGCCTTGGACCTCAAGTTAGTGTTTCCCTCATAGTAACTTATAAAATTACGGAGCAGGTAATCTATCATTCCTTACCAGACGGCCCTCCTCTTCCTTCATTGCAACCTGGGTGAATGATGCTCTCAGAACTTGACACCTCCTCATCCATCCTCTTGCTGTGTGTGTGTGTGTGTGTGTGTGTGTGTGTGTGTGTGTGTGTGTGTGTGTGTGTGTGTGTGTGTTAGATTATGACGAGTGAAAGTTATCGATTCCTAGATGTACGTAAATGTTTTTGTAAAGTTAATGTTGAGCTGTTATTAAGCGGGGCCATGAGAGTATGAGTGATTTGCTTGTTCTGGTGACTTTTCATCTTGGAAATATGAATATAATACTGTGTGTGTATATTTATATCAATCATTCTGAACCTTGCAGAGGAGAGCCTCCTTTTCTCTGGGACAAACTGTAAGTTTTAAAATCTTGACAAAATGCTGTACAGTGTCTTCTCTTTTTACATAAAAGTATAAATACTTGAAAAACATTATTTTCTTCTGTTTTCCTTCAGGGGCCTCTAATAGCATTTTAGTAGTTATCCAGCAGTGTGTAAAGAAAATGGTTAAAGGTTAGGTAGAGTAAGGGACAAGCTTGATCACACAGAAATCCGTCTATCTACCTTTAAAGGTTAATTCACAGCAAAAATACAGAATTAAATACTTGTTGTAGCTACAAAGTGGTCTTAAAAAGGATGCTGAAGGTTTGTAATTACTAATAAAATGCTTCCCAACATGATTTTTCTTTTTTTAAGTAATTTTTATTCATATCAAGATGAATGCCCTACCTTTACTTTAAACTCAACTTTCTCATTTGCTGACTTAATTTATCTTTTCAGTCACTTTTCCCCAAATACAGGCGCCGGAGCAAAATAAATTAAAATTTTCTCGTAAAACATTACTTGATATACTGAGGTGTGAGGCGGAAATTGGATTATTAACATCAATGCCAATTTTTCATTTTTCTCTTTCTTCTCAGTCTCATATAATTAATTGGCAGGCTGAGTAATTTGCTGACCATTATTGAAAATCTCTCAGAGGCTTCCAGCATCAGTTGGGGGAATGAAATATTTCCTCTTCTGGCTGTTTGCCATCTTAAAAAATGTAATTGCCTCTGTAATGCTTCACTCTCATAAAAACTGGAAGCAACTGCCGCCCTGTAATGGTGACAAAAGCATTAGGAAAAAAAAAAAAAGGATAATATAAGGCTTCATATCAAACTTAACGAATACAAATATGAGAAGCTAATAAAAGAAAACTCATTACTGTCCATGAACAGCACATCGTAAAAGAGAATGTCGTCTTCTTACAGATGTCCTCTGCATTGAGATGCTAAATTTGCACTGTCCTAATGGCACAGCGGGCTGGTATGGGTTCATGAAAAGTCTAATGGCTCCAGGCGTTCAAAGCAGTGCAATTATTCACGTAGACATTCTCCAACACACCTATGAGTTGTAAGCTATTTGTAGGAAACACATTAAACTTCTAGTGGGACTCACAAACACATGCATTAATGAGCGTTGGTGAGATAGTGCTCTGGGAAAGGGAAATCCTCTGCATAAATCAAAGCATGTCAACTTAAACACCCTAAATTAGCTTGTATTTAGCTGTTTTTCTGTGGCCATGTTCAGATAGGGTACATTCATAATTTTGTTTCAAAATGTTTAATTAAAACAGTATAATTAAATTGTAGTGAATGTTTCTTGAGCAGAACCTGGACCTGGCCCTCCTGCAGAAAGGCAGCCAGATAAAGGAACAAAAGGTACAAAAATATACAAATATGTGGTATAATATATGCATATATATGTATCTATATGTATATAGATATATATTCATATAAATGGTGGTTGGAGGTAAGGTCATTCATGTCAGCGATGCACATAAATATACAGTGTGTGTGTGTGTATACACTCACTGGCCACTTTATTAAGTATACTTGTTCAATTGTTTGTTAATGCAAATGGATAATCAGCCAATCACATGGTTACATCTCGATGCAGAGGTTGCTGAAGTTCAAACTGAGCATCAGAATGGGGAAGAAAGAGGATTGATGTGACTTTGAACGTGGTATGGTTGTAGGTGCCAGACGGGCTGGTCTGAGTATTTCAGTAACTGCTTGTCTACTGGCATTTTCACACAAAACCATCTCAGGGGTTTACAGAGACTGGTCTGAAAAAGAGACAATGTCTTGTTGATGCAAGAGGTCAGAGGTGAATGGGCAGACTGGTTCGAGATGATAGAAGGGCAACGATAACTCAAATAACCCCTCGTTACAACCGAGGAATCCAGAATACCATCTCGCACAACATGTCAAACCTTGAAGAAGACTGGCTGCAGGAAACTGAGAACACAACTAACACAGGCTCACCAAAATCGGACAACAAAACGTTGACTGGTCTGACGGGTCTCAATTTCAGCTGTGACATTCACGATTGTAGGGTCAGAATTTAGCATAAACAACATGAAAGTATGGATCCATCCTGCCTTGTGTCGGTGGTTTAAGTTGGTGTTGGGAGTGTAATGGTACCAGCATTTGACAGCTAGAACCGATCCACCTAACAAAAACAGAAAAATAGCACAAGAAAATACAACCAAAAAAAAAAAAAAAGAAATGAAAAAGAGCCTGAGCAGCAGCAAAAATGACAGAAAACAAACAAAAAATAAATAAATAACCAAAACCAACAGCAAAAGCAACTTAAAAACAGACTGGACCAATCACAAACCAGGACTTTGGACCTAATTTCAATTAGTTCCTTGTCTGAAGAAATTTGGATTTCCATATTAGCTTTGTATAAAGTTCCTCTCAGCCCTTAAACCTCATCCCCAAAACTGAGCTACTGATTAAACCAGCCTGACCAGTGTGGTCCCCCTCCATTCAAAGCCATTTCCACTGGTAGAAGAATGCATTGGACCATTTGCCAATAGTGTGGGAGCGGGTTTTATGTGGTAAACGCACACAGGAACATGACCATTCAAAACAACTATTACGAGCTTAATTTCTCTGATTGCTTGTATGCCTGTCCAGAGGCAGTTTCTTCTGTACCTGTTGGTGCTGCTCCCAGGAAATCAAAGTTGAATCCAGCCAGTCTAATTCTCTGTTTTGAAGAGGAAAGTAATTAGTTTGGCTAGCCAGGCTGTGATAAAATGGCTTTGACCTGTTATTTAGCATTTACAATTATTGGAAGTTGCAGTGTAGCACCAATATACAATGTGAAATATATGCAGCTGACATAAAACATGACAGGCTTTCAGGCTTCTTTGCATGTGTATATACATATATATGTATATACATACATCTCACCACACAGTAATACATTTACATAATTTTACTACTTGGATTTCTAGCTGAGCAGTCGTCATAACAAATTTTGAGGGAATCTTTCTCATGAGGGTTATTTGTTGCTCACAAGCTGCAAAGTCAGATAATTAACAGGTTATTTTCCATTTCACACTTTCCATTTTAATTTATTTTCTTCAAATGACATTTGTAGAAAAATTCCGTGTGTAGTGAGTTGACATTGAATTGGAGGTTAATTACTTGACTCATCGTCATTCTTTTTTTTTCTTTCTTTTTTTTAGTTCCATAAGAGTTACATCCAAATGTTGATTGAAAATCTTTGCTTTGTTTAAAACTGTGGGGGTATAGGGACCACATTCAAGGAGTTGTCCGATTTTGGACCCATTAATCTTATTCCTCATTTTGAAACTGGCCATTTTTCAGCTTGTCAATGTTCTTCGCTGAATTCATGTAGCAGAAAGTTAGTTTTCAGTCTGAAATTTCCGGAAGATTCAGATTATTCATGAACCGCATTTGAATAAAAGCCTTTTTGAGTTCTGGATAGAGAGCATTTGGAGCGTGGTGAGATTTCTTGTTTGAACCATTGTTGTCCGTGCTTTGAACACGAATACATTTCCTCAGAGGATTCCTTTTGACCAGCGAGGCCTCCAGAGGGAAGAGCTGCTGCAGTCAAAGCCATCTCAAATCTCACCTTTCATATTTTTTGCTTTTCATCTATTTGCTAGAAAAACAGTGAATGTACTGAGGTGGGGAAAAGCAAAACCAGTGAGGCATAGGCAGATCAGTATCCTGGACGCCTTCCACCCACGCCAAATTACCTTTTCTATTTTGCAGTTTTTAAGAATCTTGTTTGGCTGCAGCAAGATTCTTTTTTTCTCCACCTCACCATAAAAACTTTATCACACTGGGCCCTGTGGTCTGTGTGTAATCTGGCTGAAGTTGAATCAGCACATCTATCAGCTGCCTAGAGATACAGGAGCAACTGAGACGTGAGCTCCAGAAATGTTCATCTGGTTCCATTGATCTGAAATGAAATATGATCAGCATGTATTGTATTGTACTCTGTGGGTTTCATGTCTGCTCTTGTGTTTTAGCTGCAGTAGCGTCTGAGCTCTGTAGAAGTGGGAGTTGTAGATCTATTTTTGAGAAACGTTTATATTTCATGTTTATATACTGTATATTTTGTTAAATTTCCATAAAAGTGCACAAATGCAAGCTTCATGGATGTGAATATATGTTCTTTTTTTCTTTTGTTCTGATGGTGCAACTCAATCTTTTGTTAAAGGGTCCCAAAATTCAATTCTTGTGAAAGCGACTGACTTGTAGACTCAATATTTACTCGAGAGAGACCATTACTTTTTCACCTTTTTCAAATTCTCTTCCTTCATTGTTCAAGAAACGAAGCATTTGTGTGTACTGAATGTCTGCTGCAGACAGGAAACCATTCCCTGCAATTTCAGGAAACTGAATATCTCCTCTTCTGCATTTCCAGTGGAGGTCTAGGCATTTGGCTTCTGCGTGCACCAGAAAGTATCTTGTGTGTTTGAGATATTATGCAGATCATGCAAGAAACCGATTTATTTATTATCATCTATGTCCTCTTTATGGCTCCATATATTTTTAATGACTATTACTCATGTAACAAAGTTTAATCTGTTTGTGAGCATTTCAGTATGAAAATTAGTATTTCAGTGAGGTGTAGACATTTGCTGGATGGTGTGACAGCACATACCCAGATCAGAGTACAGTCATCTCCTCTTAATTACAACACAACTTCACATCTTGCTTTATTTGCTGTACCTCAGAGGTGAGTACCACAAAGCTGTAACACGAGCCCCTCTCACACATGACGGCATGAAGATACCTGTTCACAGTGATCCCACAAAGGTGCCATTTCAACTCAGTGTGCTGTCACAAACCATTATCCTGCACTTCAATCTGAAGGCAGTGCTTTCCTCAACTCCACGGACGCATGTCTCTGGTCAGTGACTGCTTTATTCAGGACTGAGTAAACCATATTGCTGAATAAGAGAAAATAAGGTTTCTGCCTGGTTGTTTCCATGGGACCCAAGCTTCTTCAGCACCCTGTTGCTGTTAATAGAGTTACCCCAACTCCAGAAGGGGGAGTTCTGCTTGGCCTCTGCAGATGGAGGCGCCATGTTGCTAAGGAAGGGTTTTTTATCCTCTGTGCAGAGATTGCAGCCATCCTCGTGCCTCTGTCATGCTAGTCTTCATTGCAGATTTAGATGGCACTCATTTTAGCCCCCGTTACGTCTCTGTTACTGCCTCCCAAGGTGGAACAGAGGGCATACCAGCGGCAGAATGAAACGTTCTGCTGTGGCTGTGTTGAACGTGGCTTCTGATTTCATAAGAGGAACTCAGGAGACGGAGATGAGTTTATGTGCAACCTCCACCGCCGACAGCCAAGTGAACAGGCACATTTCCATTTCCCACATATATAAATTATTTAGCACTCAAAAAAAATCTTAGCATTAGCACAAACCAAAAAAAATGACACACTGGTTAATATTTATCCATTTTTTTAAACAAATCATATGTCATTATCATCATTGTGTTTTGTAGATTAGAAAGAGCTTTGGTCATATATACAGTTATATAATTGTGTCTATATGCCTGTATTATATCTACATATAATGTTATTTGTTTTTGCTTTGATTCATAGCCGTAGTTCATTCGGTGAATTATGTTAATTACCCACATGTAATTTCTGCCAGAACAGATCTTTTTGATTTAATTCCAGCCAGTTAACAGGTAAGTCTGAGTTCATATACATTCATACTGTAACTCATTGCATTTTAATGCTTTTCCATTACTGTGAGTGCAACAATGATTTAAAAACCAACCCTTGCCCCTCTCTCTGCCTCATATTCCCATACACAGGCCCATAAATTAAATGGATTTATATACCTGGTGTGTAGTTGTCATTAATAAACATCAAGGCGCTTTAGAGACTTCTAAAATCTCCTCTTTCTTTGTTTTCCGGGGGATGTATTACTGACTGCATCCAAACGGACAGATTAGATTGAAGTGACCATAAAGGATTACGCATTCAAAAGGTGTTCCTCACCAGGTGTCATGTATTTGCTTGTCTGTTTTAAATCAGAAGATAACACAGATAACGACTGCTGAGAAATTGATTATCATCATGTATGTGTGTAAGCCACTTGTGTTCTGTGAGGGCGAAACTATTGCACTTGTGCAGTTAACAATCACGGTCAAATAACAATACTGAGCCACGGAGATTGTTTTTAAAAAATGCTAATGTTATGCTAAACCTCTGCTAAACCTCTGCAGATGTGCAAGGAAACTGTTTAAGTTAGTCCCAGAACAACCAGGGACCAAAGTCAAAAATGCCACAAGCTCTCAACCTTCCAAGACTAGTTTAGAAAACCAAATAAAATAAAATAAAATAGTGTGTTGTCATGGCATCAAGCTCCTGACAGCAGTTAAAATATTTTTCAGCGCAGACCATCTTGTCAGCTCACCTATTCCAGCAAAAGACTCGACAATTAACTCAATAAATCTGTCGAAAGGCAGCAGAAAAAGAGAAGTCACAGATACAGTCTGCAACAAGCACAACAGAAATATAAACATTGCGATTAGTGTTATTGTACACCATAGGAAGAAAAAAATCCATTCATTATTTTAAATAACTGCTCACCATGACTAGATACAATAAAGAAGAAAGTAAAAAAGATAAGGAATGAAACATGTACATTTTGTGCAGTTGAGACCCAGTCTATCATCTAAATTAATAGGTTTTATTGGCATGGGAACAATGGCAGCATACCTCATTTTCTTCCTTCAGGCTGCAGCCTTCTGGGGGACGATCATCTATGATGGAAGTGTTATGTCGGGAGAAAAGGTTTTTCAGTTTATTAACACTTGTAAATATGAGCTAAACTTCATCAGTTCTAAAAGTATAACATGAAACGTAACTAATCTACTTGTTTGGGGGGTTTTTCTTATTCATTTTCTGGGCTTAAGGGACATTAACTTTAGCAAACTTATTTTGCTGTAAGGGTACAGCGCCTAATTATGAAAGGCTTCACTCCCAGTTCCTGAAACTGTGTGGAGGTGTGACATGGCTGGAGAATTAAGGGAGGACGCTGTCTGACGCTGTCATGCAGGATAAAGTTAGCCCTGTGATTTACCCTCATCAGAACAACCCGACAAGCAACACCTGGCTGTGTCTGACTCCCTCCACTGCAGTCTACAGTCTGCCACGGCTGCTGCATTGGCGATGACTTCGCAACCATTGCACATGCCTGTGGGTACTTCTGCCTTGAAAATTTAATCCAGCCCAGTGTTTTATGACTGTTGCAGAGCCACACTGCTGCACCAGGAGAGAAACAGCAATTTACAAGAGCACTGTCCTTGGCAGTAATGCAAGATTCATTCATATAATGCGTGTTTGTGTAAAATGGTTACACACAGTCACTTAAGAATCATGAAATAAAAATCATCTCACTGTACTCCGTCAGTGCATTGGTACTGCAATTTGTCCAATTTCTGCCGCAGGTTATCCCCATTTGTCCTTGAGATGCTGCAAGTAAAAATGGCCACCTACTGACATTCATCTCAGCAAGAAATTTAACTTTTTTGAGAGGTGTAGGTAAGTCATAGCACCTAAGGCACAAGTTGTATCTTTAGTGTCTGATGGTCTTTTGATCACTCTCTTCTTTTAGAATAAGTATTCGATGGTGGATTCCCACTGCCATGAGCCCTATGACACACACTTCCTGTTTAATGCAGTGACCTGTATGCTGAACAGGTCAACTTTGCATGTAAATCCCACAAGAGTCAGAAAAACACAGCACTGATAAAGGTACAGTACTTTCACGAATCTGCATCAGTGACAGCACCCAGAAAGACAGCAGACCTTTCTGAAAGCACAATAGCATGCATGAGAATGTGACTGTGACCCCCCGGATATTTTCAAGGATGCAGTCATGAGTAATACAGGCCAAATTTACTTTTTTTTCTTTGTTTTTTATGATTACGTTCGTCTTCCACTTTTGTCCTGTGCATCAAAGTTTCCTTTGAAATTTCAGACAAAGTAAGGAAAATGGGTATAATTCTGCACAACGTATTCCTGGAAGAATAAGAAGATGCAACTCGGCTTCCTGCAGGCTCAAAAGCCTAACCTAATCAGTTTCCAGTAGTTTTACTATGAGGGTCAGTAGTCCTGGGCATTCATATAAATGAAAAATTATCTTTTTTTTTTGCTGTGCAAATATTTGATCACTGTAAAATCAAAGACACTAACTTTACCTCTGTGTAGAGTTCCACTGCCTTTCTATCAGTCCTGGATTGACATTTTCGGTCCCAATCGAAATTCTGGAGGAAAATCTAAACCACGCTCTCATAATAGCTTGTTTGCAAACTGACATTTGTAAGCACGTCTGAATTAAATGTGGTAGGTCAGCACGGCGCAGTGGAGGAACGGGGGAAACGGGGATCTGCACGGTGCATTTTAACGAGGAGCTCATTTTGGTGAATGCCAAAGATAAAAACCGTTAATGGGTTTGGCTGCAATCAGCAGCGGCTATGAAACGGTTTTTGTTGCTTCACTGTCCTATTTTATTTTTTTATTTATTTTTCACAAAGCACACCAAGCGGGAGTTGCACTTCTAGTCGTCCATTTTCTATATCTGCCTTTTCCTGTTCGGGGCTATGACAGAGCTGGAGGTCAGCTGTCAATGGCTGAGAAGCAGTTGTTCAACCTTGGTGAAACCTTGAAGAGAATGAAAGCCTGAATGCATTCTCTTTTATTGTGTTAAAAATAATATGAACTATGTGTTCTGCAATTATTTCATCTATATTTCATGTTCTTTCTACACCTACTTTTTAATCTTATTGGAAAGTTGCATTTCTGTGTGGATAAATGTTTTAATATATGGAGCTTTGCATGCTCTTTCACAATAACATGCTTTTTTTATTGTGTGGGAAATGGACATGGAGATTAAAGCCATAAATCTTATGCCTCAGTATCAAGGAAAAGCTCAACCCGCAGGTATTATACTGCAAGAGAGGGCATGATAACAGCGTCTTTCCTGAAAGTCCTGTAATGTGACATTGAGAACAGTTGCAGACCATCAAGCTTCTTCAGGAACTGTCCAGTTTTCTGGTCCATTCGTGCCCTCATGTGAACTCTGCAGCCTTACTGCAGGTGTAAGGGCTTTTTATCTGTGTTTCTGCGGATCAAGCACTTTTTTCCTTTAACAAGTTTCACTTCCAGCACCTGTGCTGAGTTTCATACTAGTTTTTACAAGGTCAAACAGGTTTTTAAGGTCTTTGTATATATGTCAACTGACAACTGACTTTTTTTTTTTAATATGAATTATTGGTATCAGTGAAAGAAACTCAAATGGTTGGAATTATTTGGCATGTAAATATTTTTGCTTCTAGCCTCTCACCAAATGATAAATGTGAGGTGGGAAAAAAGTGATGATGAATCATCAAGCATGTTTGAAATTTTAATCAATGTAATAAAACCATATACGGCTTCTGTGCTTGAGACTCTGGTATAACTCCTGCACAGGCACATCGCCTGCAAGAAAAAGCTAATAGACACATATGCATTCACAATGTTTGTCCCTTGTCAGAGCTAAAATAAGTCAGGATGCACAGGGATAAATTTATTCAGTTCAGACCAAAGGGCCAGTCGCCATTAACATGACTTAAATTGCTTTCAGTATTACATTATCATGATTGTCTACATTATTATTTCTCTGGCTGCATTAAAATTGTGCCTCATGTAAATTCAGTACAGCGGTGATGAAGCCAGGATCTAGAAACATCCAACAGAACATTACATAAAAAATTTAATCAAGTGTGGCATTCAGTTTAGGATGAGGCGCCTTGTTCCTTCTTATATGACAGCTGTGAAGAGAGGCAGATGTGGTAAAATACATTTTATGTAATAAAGTAATCTCACTGTATTAGGATGTGATCGCTGTCAGCTCAGTTTGCGTGCCTGTTTCTCAAATAGAAGTAGTTAGTGTTTAAATATCAGACACTGTGAAATATTGGTTACTGTGCCATATATTATATTTTTTTTATTTTTGTCTGCATGTCAGCAGCTCTACAATGTTCATAAACTTGGTGAAGAAGGAGACTACAGTTACATCACCTGGATCTGTGTGTGAATGTACTTTAGCATTATGCTAAAATCTGTCCTGCATTAATGCTGCCATCACAGAAGGGAAAATAACATTGTTCATACCAACATGGACCCTGACTTTAAGACTTGTTGATAGTCTGGCTGGTCATCTTTGGTCCAAAGCCATTTCTTAAAAACAAATAAATAAATAAAAAGTAGAAGGAAAGAAAAATGAAATTCTGAATGTTTGTCTGATCACAATCTATGTTCACAATCCCAGATACCCAGAAACGTTGAAGGTGCATTCAGAGAGGGTTAATGGGAAGTAGCACATGTTATTGTGAATCTATTGTGGTGCTTGGCAAAGTTTTTCTAAACTAATTTTAAGAATTGTTTGTGAATGCTGCTTCTTTTTTTAAGTGCCTGATAACATTCTCCCACAGTAAGTCCTTTCCTGTGTTGTTTTCCTCAGCTGCTGAAAGACAGTTCTTGTTGCTGTTTGAGGGATCATGAGTGAACTTGCCCTTTAACCACTGAAATTTCTCCAGATTCCTTGAACTATTTAATGATATTATGTATTGTAGAAGAAGCGATATGCAAACTCAATATCTTTCTTTAAGGAACATAGTTGTTTTTTTTTTTATTCTTGTAATTCCCTCATGAATTTGCTGACAAACTGCAGATCTTTTGTCCGTCTTTGGCCCTCAAAATTCTTGACATTAAGCCGACATATAACACTTTTTGATGACACCATTCACCTGAGGCCTCTTACTAGAAGGTAAACATTACAAACTTATCATTTTGCCATGTGGAAGGCATTCGTGTACTAACTGTCATGCAAGACTGTCACAGAGATTATTTGCATTTACTTTTCCACTTCCTTCCCACTTGTGATTAAAGGCTTATCAACTTTGTCTCACGTGTGAGTGGTTTGGGCTTAGGAGATAACTCTAAATGTTTAGGGTTGGAACTGACAAACCCTTTTAAAGAAAGTAATAAACCACTCAGAGAAATGTTTCACTGCGGCGTTATAAGTAGTACGCTAAATAGAGAACAGATCAGAGAGATGGGGTCACCCAGAGCGAGTCAGAGCTGTGTAGATAAGCTTATTGATCTGGAACCGTGTCATGAAATATGGAGCCTGGTCACATTTATAATTGTAAGAAAGCAAAGAGAGAACTCTCGCTGTTGTGTTGAATAGTGTTCAAGGTAGTCCTGAGAATGAAATTCACTTTCAGTGGGTGAGTGAGGTGGAACGAAGTCATGGAAACACTCTGAAATGGCAGCGTATCATGTATTTGTTAGTTTTAGGCCATATTTGAAATCACATAGCCTCCTATATACTCCACATGCAACACAATGTGTAGCATATACGGCACACTGGTCCAGCGATGCTACAGCACAGACAGAAGCAAGTTATGTGACCAGCGCATTGCATTGTGGGATATGTAACATTATGAAGGGTAGACCGGTCTTTTTCACACTGGAAAAGCACACAATTTGAATGTATTTTATTTTATTTAATCTTATAAATACTCCCTCCGTAATAACAGGGGCCCAG
>JBAMYA010000013.1:4369831-4384616 GCA_037176975.1 Arrhamphus sclerolepis
TTTATTCTTTGGTGGTTCGGCAAGATAGTTTGTGTGTGTGTGTGTGTGTGTGTGTGTGTGTGTGTGTGTGTGTGTGTGTGTGTGTGTGTGTGTGTGTGCATCTTTGTTAAACAAGATACCATTATTTCAGCAAAGCACCACCATTAAACTCATTGTACTCCTCTAACAGTAACAGGTTACGTGTGTCCTTGTGAAGCTTTTTGGTGTTGGATAACATGTAGTAGACAGTGTAGTTGTGATTCAATAATTGCGCTATTGCTGACGTATCACAATTATTTGTGTGTGTGTGTGTGTGTAGTCCAGATGAGAGGAGGTTCTGTGTGTTCTCACTGGCTGCGTCAACAGATGGCAACGAGATCCTGGGCGGGTGAGTACAGTTTGCTTTTATATCTTCAGGCAGTGACTGACAACCAGCACTGAGGGCTCTTGCAGAGATCCAGAGTGAAAAAAACAAAACAAAACAGCTGTTAATAAATATAACTAGAAACTTTCAGCATAAAACCTGTTTGAGCCTTGACTGAGAATTGTTCATTCTTTCTTTGTTTCCAGAGCAAATGATGGCTGCCTTTACGTTTTTGATCTCGAGCAGAATAAGCGAACGTTGAAGGTTAGTGCACCGTGTTTGTTGGCATTCCTGCTTCTGCTTTCAGTCCTCCTCTCTGTCTTTGTGCCACAGCCTGTTGTCAAAGTGAGCTTTCAGACCGCAGAAACCCTTTTTTTTTATTGTTCTTAAAAGGTGCTTTGGGACCACAGGAACCATTTCATAGTTGCTTTAACTATTGAAGGAAGTTCCCCTTCTTCTTTGTGCCCCCACTGCAGGAACTGCACCTGATTGCATTTTATTGACAGGGTTTTACAGGGTTTTTCTTTTTTCTTTTGAAGGTCATGCTTAGAAGCTTCCGTAGCATCAGAGGAACTGACTGTGACACAGCTGTATGCTGATTGATACAGACGACATGAGTGTACAGGATTGAACATGCATTTACAGGAACACTATTATCTGTAAAACTCTGTAGTTATTGTTAAACAGCTGGTCAAACCTAAACAAAACATAGAGGATTAGAGATTTATTGAGCTGATATGAGACAAAGGAATTAGGGATTTTCACTCCTCTACCACTCATTGGCTAGTTGTCAAGTATTCCTGTTGGTGTTAAATTGAAACCACAGAAAAAAAAAAAACCATAAAGGAAAGTTGGTATTCAGGGGACTCTTCAGTTCATAGAACGCTTAGAACCATTTAGTCTGGATGCATAGCAGACCTAAAAGTGTGCAGGCTTACTTGAAGGTTTACAGTATCCTGCTTTCTTAATTTAGCAGGCCACATCCTCCCTACAGTGGGACAGTCAGGGTCAAACCCACCTCCCACAAGCACCCTCTGTGTACCAGTCAGTAGCTGATCTCCACCATCTGTTTCATCACTGTCCTGCTGTCTTTCTGAGTCCTGTTACCTCATTGTCTGTATTGCATTGTCTGTGCTTTGTAGTGCACCTCGTGAACAAGCACACAAAGAAAGTTTTCACTCAGCCTTCAAATAGAAAACAAACTTGCTTTCCTTTGCCTCGGTCCCTATCAGATTGATGCCCACGAAGATGACGTGAATGCGGTGGCGTTCGCCGACAACTCTTCCCAGCTGCTCTTCTCTGGCAGCGATGATGCTCTGTGCAAGGTGTGGGACAGACGGACGCTGCGGGAGGACAGACCGCAGCCCGTCGGACAGCTGGCTGGCCACCGAGATGGCATCACTTTCATCCACAGCAAGGTGAGAAAGGGGTTGAAGAAAAAAATGCTGCTGCTTTTCTAGCAATTTGTTAATAAATCAAATTACTCAAATACCCATAGTTAGTCTGATAATTAATTGTTAGACTTTGATTCTAGCAAAACAGTAGTTTTGCAAAAGTTAGTATCCTCACTTTTAACCTATGTGTTTTTTAAAACATAACGAATCTTAGTTAATCTTATATTGGTGTTAGTGTCAGGCACATACAAGTTTAGATTAATAACAAAATATAACTTTTTTCTTCTCATATACCAAAAAAAATCATATTTTGAACTATATGAGAGCTGAGCATAAGTAAATGTGCTGAAGAACAAAATTAAATGAAGCAGTGTTACAAATAATATGCCAAAATTCCTCCACAATGATGAAACAGACTTCTAAAATCACACAGGAAGTGATAACATTGAGTTATTGATACAAAGGTGGATCTAAACGTTCCTGAATCTTGGGGGTACTCGGTACCCTGATGGGTCAGACCCACATGTAGACGGATGCAGGATATGAAAACGAGCAATAGGACCTCCTCAACCTGGAGGCAGCTCCAAAAGTTGCCTCAAACTGCCTCTGCACGCAGTTGGTTAGTGCCTCAACCAATCAGAGCAGTGAACAAGGTGATGCAACCACATTTTTATTCCACTGCAGTTGTCTGTTTATCATCCACAACATCTTAGCTTTGTCATCATCGCTTTAATCCCTCTCAGGGACTCTCTACAAGGATAGACTGATCTGATTGGCTCCCAATGACTTTTGTTACTAATAATACTACTACTACTAATAATAATAGTAATAATAATGATATTAATAATATTGATGATTAATGAGCTTTAACGGATTGAAGCTACACAGACCTGATGAGCAAATGTATGTCTAGATTTCTAGGCGAGGTACTTAAAGCCCACAAACCTTTTCTCTCTTTTTGGCTTTGTGTTTTTAAGTGAATAAAGGCATGATGAAAATTTATATGGTGTTATTTGTCTTAGGTGATATTGTGATATGTTCAGATTTATTGTTTTCACAAACAGACACACATAAAAACTTAAAACGGGATTCTCGCTTTTGCACATGACTGCATCTTTAATCCAAAATATCGGTTTGCACGCTTGTTAATTACCTTTCCCTTTTCACATTTGGTGGTCCTCTCTCATGTCGTCGCTGCTCCAGGGCGATGCACGCTATCTAATCAGCAACTCGAAGGACCAGTCCATCAAGCTGTGGGATGTCAGGAAGTTCTCGCCCAAAGAAGGGTTGGCTGCCTCCCGCCTGGCTGTCACTCAACAAAACTGGGATTACCGCTGGCAGCAGGTTCCCCAAAGAGGTGAGGATGGGAGGTTCTGGTAGTGGTAAATTAATCCCAAAGAACAGAGGAGGGGGTTCAGAGCTTGAAAGAGGTAGAGGGCTACTGAGAAAGAGTAGGGCTCCAGAGAGGAGAGAAGTCTTGCTTTCTGAGGCTGGACAAAAATATACAATAAAGAAATCTGCTTGTATATATATTTTTTAAATACGTAACGGTAATATGATCGTTAATGTCGCTCTACCTGCTTCCCCTCGCAGCCCTAAAAAGACACAAACTGACAGGCGACACCTCAGTGATGACCTACCGTGGTCACGGTGTTCTGCATACCCTCATCCGCTGCCGCTTCTCTCCAGAGTTCAGTACTGGTCAGAGGTTCATCTATTCTGGCTGCTCCACTGGCAAAATCATCAGTAAGTCTCCACCTGTCCTGCATGGAGTTGACTGTTTGTCTGTCCATCCTGTGCTGTTTTGACAACCCTGTCACACCCTTTGAGAGTCGACAGACTTTTACTCATCTATGAAAAGCTGAAGTGGTTGAAATGTTTGTGTGTCCAGTTTACGATGTGCTGACCGGCGCAGTGGTGTCCAGACTGTCGGGCCATGACGCATGTGTGAGGGACGTCAGCTGGCACCCATATGAGGACAACATCATCAGCAGCTCTGTGAGTTCTGTTCATGCAGGCCGTCCTGGTGGAGTCCGTGTGTGAAATATCAGACTGAATGCAAAGGAAGCCTTTCTTAGAAGCTGTGCAGGTGGCGAGTTGATCAGCTGTAAGACAGACAGGTGGAAACTAATAACGACACACAGACGAAATGGCACTGAAATCTAATTATAAGCAGAACAAATTAGGCCTTTTGGATTTTTCACTAAATCAGACATCTTTGCATTTTCTCCATCAAAAGAACAAAATGTCCAAATGAACCAAATGACTCATTTGGTTCTGAAATTTTACAGCATGAATTTCTTTCTCTTTACAAAAGTTCTGGTTACAAATATCATCCGAGATCAGCTTCTCTTAATTGATTTAGTTGTATTTGAAGTGACAGTTTGCATGTAATATTTAAAAAAAAAATGTTTGTAATCAAATAACTGACTTCTATATATTTGATATTTTCAATATTCAGTTTCCACTACAGGAGATCATTCCTGCCCAGCTAGAAATCTAAATCTTTTTGGTCAATACATTTTTTTTTTATTGAGCTTCAAACATACACGACTGGTGAAAAGTTTTAGATTCCTGTTTCAGGTGACTAGTGAACTTCCAGAGGTGAGCAAAAAAAAGGTAGGGCTACCTAAAACTGAAGAATAATTTACATTACAGTCTCAAATGCCTTTTTTTAGGGAAGAAAGCAAAGCAGCTTAAAGTGATAAACATTCGTGGGAACTTCTGCAACAGAGTTGAAGAACTTTCTGAAGAACATTTGATTTCTGTTGTAGAAAGAATCCCACGGGTGAGCTCAGTTGTTACCGAAGGAGGCGACATTGAGGGATTCATGATTTCTTTTTGAACTCTGGTTGTTTCTTTGTTCTGCGCTTTCATTTCAGAGTACGATGAGACATTGAACTTCATAATGTTCAACAAAAAACAAGCAGAAAAATTGGGGTTTCTACTCTGATTAGATGAGTATAACGTTGACTGCAGGGCAGACTCTCATGTCTGTTCAGGAATTAATAAAGTATTATTGAAATGATACTGAAATCCCTCCCAAAAAATACTATGATGACCAGAAATAACGCAAATGTACACATTCTTCTTCTTTTTATTATTAAATAAATTTTGTGATAATAATACAATAATAATATTTTATTATTTAATTTTTTATTTTTTATCTTTCTGTCAAATTTGTTTTTACTTCAGTGTCACTGTCAATTTTTGTACTTGTTTCTAATAAAAAAAAAATAATAATAAAAAAAAAAAAAGAACCACATTGAGGAGTGCATACCTTTATCCATTATCAAGACTGAGAGCTCAGTGGCTTCATGGAGCTTTTCTGATCCCTTAATCCACTCTTAACTGAAGAGAGAGCGTTATACGACTCACACTTTGTAAACGGGTGTAAAACTTGATACATGAATCACACGGGAGTCTAATATGTTGAATTTCTGGCAGTTTTTTTTTTTCCCTCTGTAACTGAGGAAGAAAGTGAAGGAGAGCAACTGCGTGTGTTGGCATAATTTCTAAATCATTTGTCCAAATTCATTCCCCATGTTGATTTTTTATTTATTTATTTATTTTGTCTCCAGTGGGACGGAGCGGTGCGAATGTGGGAGCACAGACAAACCCATCCTCTGGAAGAGGAGCGAGAGCGGGAGAAAGACTGACTGCTGGAGAAATACGGCAAGAGACAAAAGAAAGACGCCGCAGGAAGTAATGTCACCACAGATGGAGGGCAAAGCCAGCCCTGATGGGGGGGAGCTCAGAAGGACTCTGAAAGACTCGTATCTCTTTTAAATTAAATGCTGGATATTAACAATTCCAAGTATCGCATGGCTGTGAAGTATTCATTTTGGAAGCTGTGATGGCCTCCGTGTTTGAGAGCAGGTCAGAGCACAGAGAGGCGGCCCGAGTCTGCCTCTTTTTTTTGTTTTTTTTTTTGTTTTCGCCTCACCGTCTTGCGCAGAGTACAACACAGGCCAGTGCTTTTGGATCTGGACTTAAAACACTTTCCTCAAAATGTGCTGAGGCTGGAAGTGCTCGGCACTGCACTCAATAAGCTGTTGAAAATTCATGATAAGTTAGTTACATTAAGAAAGCAATGTTGGATATTGCAGAGACAAGGTAATGATTCTGTATACATGTATAGTATTTTAATGGTATGTGCGTTCAGGGAGTGTATTTAGATAGTTCTCGTGTGCTGATTTGGCGTCGGTTTTGACTCTGCTGTTATAAATAACATAAGCTGTGTCCTATTTTAGAGGCCATCCCATTTAAAGTCCCCACGTACAGTCTGGATATGTGATGTAATTATTTTGAAGTCACAGCTTCTGCACCTGATCACAGACTTTCTGAGCCCGCAGTAGAGGTCAGCTGTTCAGAGGATGTCAGCTCACTGCCGGAGGTTTCCACTAGGTTGGATTATTGATGTGAGGGTCAGCACTCAAAACACAATCCCTATGTTGATTTTCTTTTCTTTTTTTGCTTTTTTAAGATGACATTTTTGGCCAATATGATCCTGTGCAGTGTCTTAAAAAAATTAATGTGTGACATTGTTAGAATCAAGACTGGGGACATGCACATGGTAAAAAAAGAACTTGTAAACACTGATCTGTATATGCAATTTTCAGGTGTTTATATTGTTTCCCATGTTTCACTTTCAGACTGTTGTTTTACAGTAACAATTAAAAACTTTCTTTAAATGCATCACAGACATTTTATCGTCTGTCCACTTTAAATGAGACTCTTCAGGTCTTTTGAGAAATCTTTTCTTTTTTTTCCTGACTCCATTTATCTTGGAAATGTCATTTGTCCAGTTCATATTGTACCTGCAGCTGCCAAAAAAATAAATAAAAAACAATATCGTCAGGGGAACAGACAATTGGCCGCTTTAGCAGCTAAAGCAAAGTGGTCTGAAGGGCATTGTAGTGATAGCAATGCAGTCAGTGCTCTAAAATTAGACTGGGATTCTTTTGCGTGTCTGGTTTCATTTACATCTACTGTTCTACTTCACATAAATTCGATTTTTATAAAGAACCAAACGCCGTGTAGCAGTCAGAAACACTGAATTGTGCTCATTTTATGGGAAAAAGTGTTAAGTTACTGTTGTGACAGTAGCGGCACCGGATGCCCCTTTTACTGCACATGAATCCCCCTGGAAAGACTAAATTTAGTCAGTTTGGCTCAGCGGGTGGAGGAGGTCAAAAATGCTCTGGCCTGAAGAACGGGCCTGGGCATAAAAAAAGACTGAAAGAGCTGTGAGAAACGCAGCTGCTTGTGCTGCCGAGTGCTGGCTGGCAACAGTTGATAGATTAGTTTTGTCTCCCAACAGCTTATTTTTAAGAGTGGAACGGAGAAGGAGCCAAATGATCAGTTTTATGTAAGAACAAATCTCTTAACAGGAAAGGACATTTTCTTCAGTACATGCAAATGTCAGTGGAATTATGTTGCGTCACCACATTGGTCTTGATTGCACTTTGTTTTGAGAGACATATTTGAGGATTTGATTTCAGTTTTAAAGCAGCAGCCTGATAATTCTCGTGGAAGACATTAATTGGTGTTGGATTGTTGATTCAAAAATAATGAGATCATTTACAACACCAGGCATTACCACGTCTCCCGTTTCAGTCTGAGGAGGGGTTTTGGAGGGTAAAGGGGACGGAGCTGTTGTATTTTTATAAACCATGTGGTCTGTTGCATGCCTGATGGTGAGAAAGCAGGACTGGTGTGTCTTTCACAGACAAAAGACAGACATAGAGGATTCCAGCTTGATTGATCGATATGGATCCAAAGACTGAAAAGTCATCAAATGGCCTCGTATCAGGAATCAACTTGGAGAAGTTGCATAAGATAGCTGCAGAGGTGATGATGTCAGCGAGATTCGTCCTCCGACCTCTGAATGCAGCTCTGGAGTTGGTGACAAACCTACTGGCCTGGATTTTGGGAAGCAACCTGGTTCGAAGACACTTCCACCTGATCCTGTCCGGGCTGGTTCTGTTCGGACCTGTGCTGAGCTTCTGGGTCTCCAAGTACAGCATTTTTGCAAACGCCAACAATTACCTGTACAGGTGAGCGCTGCCTTCTTTCAGTGCAGCTGGTGGGAAATCAAAAAGGGGCGGTTTCATGTTCAGTCTCAGGATGCTTTTAATCCGAAAATTACAACAGCAAAAACAAAAGAAAGGTAACTCCATCACTAGAAGCAAGAACATACAGATTTGGAGAACATGATGTAATGATTATAATCAGTATTCAGTTATCTTATTCCTTTTTTAAAACATCCTGCTGCATTTAATATCACATAAGGAGCTTTAATGTAAAATTTCACCCACTTGAACTTATCTTAAAAGTTTTCTTCATTAGCTTTTATTCCCAGGTGAGTATATTTTCAGGGTTTTTAATCATACACTGCTTTACTTATTTTTTTTTATGTTGTTGTTAGTCTTTTAAGTGCATGTGGGTTATTTTTCTTAGTTTAACATTTATTGCTGACATTGTTTTTTTCTGTGCAACTGTGCAGCACTTTGCTCAAATGTGCAATATAAATAAGTTTTGACTTGAAGGATGACATCTCTTTCCAAGGAGTCATCATTCATTCTTTGGCACTAACATAAAAGAGAATTTTCTGAGATGAAAAGACTGCAAAGATCTGCTTCTGTGTTTGAATCATTTATAGATCTTTTTCCCCTCAACACTCTTGCAGGAAGTTCCTCAGGTCCACTTGGGGCTGGACCTGCCTCCTTACAGGCTCCTTTGTCTGCCTCCTCTCATTCTCCGCCCGTCGCTCCTTCTACCTTTCCCTCCGCCACCTGTCCCGGATAGGACTCGGGGGCTTGCTGTGGTGGGCGTGTCGGCGCCTCCTGACCCTGCTGGAGGATGCAGCAGGGACCTGTTACGAGCCCCTGACCGCTGCCCAGGACCCCCAGAGCGCTGCCTCCTCTGCACAGCCTCTGCTGCTCCTGCATGAAGACCAGACCAAAGCTTCCTGCCTCAAAGCCAACATGTTGTGGAGAGGTTATGAGGTTTCTCAGGACATGCTCATTCTCTGCTTGTGCTGCCTGGTGCTCGCAGAGGAAATGTCCATCTTTGTCCAGCACCTCGCCCAAGAAAAGCATCTGCGGAGGACACCTGGTGCCCCACTGAGAGTCCTCTTCCTTCTGTGTGCAGTCCTGCTCGTAATGTGGATGATCTTGCTCCTGTGTTTGCTTGCATACTTCCCCAAGTGGCCCTCCCAGCAGCTGGGAGGAGCACTGGGCTACCTGGTGTGGAGGGGACTCTATCAGGGATGGTACCAGCTGACACCAGACTGGTGGTCACCTGGCTTACCAGGAGATGGACTTTTTACCGTCACAAACTCTGACAAACAGTCTCAGTAGTGCGACAGGCCTCATGAAAATGTTCAAAGAAGACAGCAGAGTTCCAGGAATCATGTTGCTTTATTTGTAATCTGAACCCAAATGCAAGCACAGTAAGAAAACAAGGACATTTTTCTCAGAGCAGGTTGCTGTCAGAGTGAGCTGAGGGAGTCATACTACACTAACAATGTTAAAAAGCCCCGTCTCCGGTCTCAGTAGATGAGAGCTTTCCCGTCTCCTCTCGGCTTCTTAATCTTGTCGTAGTTCTTGTTAATGATGTCAAACAGCACGGCCTGGAAGAAGAAACGTACACGGTGAGAAAAATCACAAGACAGGCAGCGAATAAGAGCTTTATGCAGATACTGGGCTCTTTTCATGTCCCATGGTCCTTTCAGCAGCAGCATCAAAGAAGAGGAACAAAGGAGGAGAAATGATCTGATTAATGGACAGGAGAGTACTATCAATTAACACTAGCGGAGTAATTAGTTTAATGACCCTACTACCGAGTAGGAATGGATGCCATTTTGATGTCATCCTGCTGCCTGAACACAGTTGGAGCTTTTTACATGCAAACCATTTTATTCTAAATATAGCTGGTTATTGAAAAGAAAAAAAAAAAAGAAGGTGTCTTACGTATATGTTACGGATCTCCAGGACCACAAGGCGGAGCTCGCAGTACTGATACTGGTCCAGCTCATGAACCAGTTGTCTGTAGTCTCCCTGCAGCAGAACGTGCACATAAACAGCGAGTTTACAAGCAAATAGATGCAGGAAACATTACATCTGGTTTAGATTTGTCTACAGGAGAACAGTGTCGGTCCACACAGGTGGCACATAGTTTATACACTTGACTTGCATTTATCCACGTAAATATATCTATACATCTTTGCTCTGTTTTATCTATCTATCTATCTATCTATCTATCTATCTATCTATCTATCTATCTATCTATGACAGAGCAAAGACTCAAACTGGTGGCCTGCGGGCCAAATCCGGCCCTCCACATCGTTTTAGGTGGCCCGTTAAAAAGTCACAATCTCACATAAAAAGTTTGATTTTTAAAATCAATACATGCAATTCTGCAGAAAAAGCTGTGATTTACAACAAAAAGTACAAAGAAATGTACTTTTTATGTCAAAGTTGTGATATTGTACAAAATAAATAAAAAGTCATTTTTAGGACATAGTTGTGATTTAAATCAAAGAGTTTAAATTTTTTTGAAAGTCAATATTTCACAACAAAACAATTTAGCATTAAGTTAAAAGGTCACGTTTTTGCAAACGCCGTTTTATGACGAAAAAGGTTGAGTTAAACAGAATTTTGCAGTTTATAACAAAAGTCATAATTCTATGCAGAAAAAGTGTTTTTTATTTCCTTTTTTTGGGGCAGATTCTTTTGTGATTTTGCAGCAACAATTTTGTAACATCATGTCTAAAAGCTGTGATTCTGCAAAAGTGAATATTTGGGGAAAAAAAATGCAGTCTTGCAAAATTCTCAATTTTACAACAAACTTTTGCTTCCTTTAAAAGAAAAAATAAATGAATTAAATTTCAGTATTTATGTTTCCTTTCCTGTCGGAACAGAAACGGTTAGCAACGTGTTGAGGAGCAGTTACGTTCAGACTGAGCGCCACTCGGTGGAAACGAGTTTGGCACTCGTAACAGATCACAGACATGAGAATACTGACCACGTGGGCTTGTTTGGAGGCCTTGGCCACAGCATCTCCTCTCTCACTGTAATATCTGCAAAAACATGAAGACGGCAGGAGTCACTTTGAGACCACGTCGCTCACAATGTGGAAACGTTCGCTTTTCATTTACGATGACACGTTTTCAGAACACGCAAAGACTTCAGCTGAAATGTCCAGGTCAACAAATAAAAGCCAAATCTTGTCAAATCTCTAATTTTTTCTGAGGTTGAAGCGTTTGTCTTCACACCGGACTGCTGTTAGTCGGGGTTTGACTAATGGCAGGTCAGCACAGACGTGGTTTTACATTTTATTAAGTTTATTTTATTGTTCACTGTTAAGTTTAGCGATTGTGCATCAGAATACAAGAGGAGACTACGATTCCAAGCTGAAGGAAGTTTGTGTCAAAATGAACCGGACCACAGACGTGAAGAGTACATCGACTTCATTTTTGCGTCAGTCAAATGCAGATTTAAAAAAAAAAAAAAAAAGAAGCTACACACAATGGCATTAGTGCAGGCTCTTACTTTGAAATCTGAGTCTGGAACGCCTCGATCTTAGTACGTGTGTTGGTCAGCAGCTCGAATACTTTCTCCTGTTTGACGAGAACAAAATAGGGAAAATTCAGCTCGTATCATCTGAGCTTAACACAAGAAAATATCAAAACGTGTCCCTGATTGACGACTTCAAGGTCATCAGCAGCTACCAACCTGTACGGCCACGCCAAAGTTGTTCCCATCTTCAATCCTTGGAATCTGGAGTTGCACCCACATTGACACCTGCCAAGGAAAATTTAAATATGCGCTGTTATTTAAACCTCAAAACAGCTGCATGTGAGCTGCTGAAAACAAACTCAGGTTCTACTAAAACACAAGATTTCAATCAATCTAAGTGGCTTTTCCTCAAATATTCTGCACACGGACGCAACCACGTTTTTGACCAACTGGTCTGCGATAGAGAGAAGAGAGCTGGACTGACCGTGTTGAGCTTCTCCTTCAGCGTCTGGATCTCAGGTTTCACCTCCTGCAGGAGACTCTCCACTCGCTCGTTGCTGCAGATGGGACCACAAGGAGGCCCTGGAGGACAGAACATCCCCAAAACTTAAGTCTACTGAGCAGATCCGAGCCGATCTGATCACTGACGTCGGGAGTCAAAACTGATTCACTGATCAGATATCGGAATGATGGCAACGATTAAAAGAAGTTCAACTGCAATCCTTTACGCTTGTAATAGTACTGCTTTTATTCTGTTCAGAGGAAATGTTGTTTTGAAATTATTTGATTCGTTAGATATTATTGTTCTATCATCAATTTGAAATCATCAGCATCATCAGAATCTGACTGGAACTCAAGAACAGTGGATGAGTGCATCTCATTTCCTTTTCAAAGCAGAACTGGAATTTAAAAATGGACCAGCAGCTTCCTGTTTCCTCTCATCAGCATGTACACAAAAACCCAAATGGTACTGTATTCTGATTGGTCATAGTTGGAATCATCAGTTTTATCATTAAGTGTGGTAGAATCCCATGTCTTTGAGTTTATTTGGGCTTTATTAAACAAATAAAGCAGTATAGACCAGGGTTGTAAAATATTTGATGATGTGTCTCCACATTTACCTGAATCCTCTTTATCGCTGTCGCTATCTTTCTTCCCCTCCTTAGCCTCCTTCTGCAACACAAAACATCAGCACAACAGTTTTCACATTTAATCTTTTCACAAACTGATTTTTAATTTCGCATTTTTCTTCTAAAATGGAATTTATCCAACTTGCAGCCTGCCTCCGCTCCTTTAAAGGAGTTTCTGAAGGGACTGCGATGACTTCTACACATTTAACCCCCTTTATCTTATAAAACGTGACAATACACAAAACAAAACACACTTCATCTCAAAAACAATTGTTTCATATAGATGATAAAAAGAAAAAAGAATTCAGAACATGTGTGATGAAAGGCAGCATACTTGAATTGGTTTTCTGAAGTAGTTGATGTTTATTGAAATCTAAAACACAAAATTCACAGTAAAATGATTTTTTTTCTATGTCACTTAACATAAAAGGCTCATTCACTGCCAGTTTATGAAACCGCTCTTTAAAAACTGCGCTTTAAAAACTGTAACAGGTTGCCATGGTAATCAAGGACTCTCTGCTAAATATAAAGCCTGAGTTGGAACAGCCCAGCTGAAAAGAGCTATTCATTAATTCTGGAGAAATTCAACAGTTGGGGAGATAAAACAGAGACTGAAGCCGCCTTAATGTTGAAACTATTACATAAACATTTGGTGATCTAAACAAACTGAGCCACTTAAACACTCTTTTGCAATTTTATCTGAACAAATTACGTTTCCCGAGAAGTACCAGATGTTCTGTGGGACTCACCTCCTCCTTCTTCTTGCGTTTGGCCTCCTCCTTAGCTGGATCTGGTATGGGGATGTCCAGCGGAGCCTTCAGGGACGCCAGGTCCTGACAGTTGAAGGAAGTCTGACAGCCAAAAACAAAAGGCACAGAGCAGTGGTTTTACTTTAGCCTACAAGCTGGGTTTGTCTGAGGGAAGAGAGGATTTATCTGACCCCGGGGCCCCTGGCCTCGTACCTTCAGGAGCATCTGCAGCTCATCAATCTTCTGAGGGAAAAACTTTGAAACCAGCTCTTCTGCCTGTTCCGCAAAAATGCAATTCACATAAAAATATATAATCAACAACACAGCCGGGTGGGAGTGGGTGATACAATCTGTTCACTGATGCTCCCTGTTGTTATAAATGGTTCTTTGTTAAACAACCTCAGTTACTTTGTTAATCTGATATATTAAATTACAAAATAATTAAGATAATTCAGTGTATATCCTATCTGCATGTAGCCTGAAAGGGAATACTAATGTTCTTTTGACAGTCAACACAAAAGGATTATCATATTCAGCCATATTTCTGGATAATTCAGACTACATTTTTTGAGTAATGTCATACAAAAGGGAAACTACAACAAAAATATCAATCTCATCATGCAAGTACTGATCCAATAGTGATACCAATGTCAGTTATCGATACTATCAATATTTGAATTGATCTGCCCACCCCTACACCTGTATGCTATTTATACATTTTTTAAATTTATTTATTCTTTGTTGGTAATATTACCTCCTTAGAGAGCTTTTGGCAGAAATCATCCACCTGCAATAGAGAAGAGAAAAGAAAAGAAAAGTTAAAAGTTTAAGCATTGATGGATCAGTCTTTAATCTGGAAGGAGTCTCCGTATGAAGCATGTTTGGAGTGATTAGATCATGTTTTAGAGCAACAGGCCTCAGCTGACCCGAGACCTGTCCTCAGGTCACCTCAGTCTGCTCATGATAGCTCTGTCTGACCCAAACACCAGTTACACGTCACGCAGACAGGTGTGGAAGAGAAAACTGGCCTTAAAACATGCACATATGTCACACTCGGCGCTAGCAGCTCACCTGCTTCTTCGATTCGAGGCGAATATCCATAGAAGCCATGTCGTCTCTGCAAAAGTGAAAAGTCATATGATTATAAAGCTTTGAAAGAGTTTCAGCTTTAACAAAACGATAGTGGAAAATAGAGGGAGGAAAAGGGCGCTTATAACTTTGTAACTCGACGCCGTGCAGGACAGGAAAGATACTCACAGTTACTCAGCATAAAAAGCGAAAATGAAAGTGTAGCGCATTTTGGGACTTTCGTACTAAACTACGAGCGCCGCGTGGCATTATGGGGTTTGTAGTTTTCATTGGAGCAGTTTCATTTCCTACAGCCAACGCCACTGAGAGGAAACGTCCACGGGAAAGTCCCTAATAAACACTGAAAGAAGTTTATCCTTTAATATGAAAGTCAAATTTCTTTATTCATAATGTAAAAAAATATATATATGTATGTATATGTGTGTGGTGTGTGTTGTATGAATGTATGTATGTAGATGTATGTATGTATGTATATGTATATCAGTGGCGGCTGCTGATTTTTAAAACAGGGGAAGCCCATTTTACACGTTCAGGGTTGGAGTGGCTCATGCCATCC
>JBAMYA010000013.1:4384716-4401477 GCA_037176975.1 Arrhamphus sclerolepis
AAAAGTTGCTGTTAGTTTGTACCCAAGTTTCCTAACACACAAACAGACTCAGAGTCAAAGTATCTTTTTTATAAAAAAATAGTTTTACTTGCAAGGAGCACAGAGTATGGTTACAAAGAAAACTTGTGCTGAGGTACAGCTCAGATCACGGGGATTATATGCAGTTACGATTCATTATCCAACATTCAAGCATCCAATCATCTTTCAGCATCAACCCGTGTGCAGCTGCTGTCCTTCACTGGTTCCAACCAGTTATGTGAACCAGTCAGCCACACAAACCTTTATCAGCTCTTTTCTCAAGCATGTTGTGTTCTCAGTATGTTATTTCAGCAGAAGCAGATGATCTCTAGTATGATATTATGCAGCATTAATATGGTAATAATCAACAGAAAAATGTATATTTATGTATTTTTCTAACATGGAGACCAGCTGGTTTGTGTCAAAAAAAACAACAACATTGCGACACAAAGTTGCTATTTTTTGTCTGCAATTTATAAAATTTAAAAAAAAGTCATTTTAGGAAGAAAATTCAAATTATACAAAATTTAAAAAAAAATACAATCTATCCATTTATCCATCCATTATCTATACCCGTCAATTCCTGTGCAGGGTCACAGAGAAAAATCTTACAATTTTTATTTTTTTTACAAATTTTACAAAAATAAACAACAACAAAAAAACTACTATTCTTTCAATTGAAAAATTTAAAAAGTGATTTTAGTGGAAAAGTTACAATTTTAGGTTGTGATTTTTTCAAAATTTGGGATTTTACGACAAAAATTGACTTTTTTAAATAAAAAAAGATGTAACATTGCAAAATATGACATTTTACAACTAAATTGCCTTATGAATAAAGTCAGGGAGTTTACAAGGAAAATTTGTGATTTTAGTACAAAATCTTCAATTTCATAATAAAAGTTTTGAGAAATGTGAGATGATATAAGAAAAATGGACCTTTTTTACTTTTATCTTCTTAAGACCAAGTCCAACAGGCCACTGCATAGCCTAGCGGTTAAAGCAGGTGGCCCAAGTACAGAAGCTCAGTCCTCCTGCAGCGGTTGCAGGTTCAACTCCCGCCCTGTGACCCTTTGCTGCATGTCTCTCCCATTCTCTCTGTCTCACTCCTGACTGTCAATAAAAGCCACTAGTGCCAAAAAAAAAGACCAAGTCCAACAACACAGCTGATTGAGAAAGTAAAGAATAACTGGCCCTTTAATTGTAACCATGGTGATGATGATGCCCATGGTGAAAAAGAGTTTGACACCACTGCTTTACATAATGCCATATACTTTAATGGATATGATGATATACATAATGTTAATTTCTTTTAAATTAATTTCCTGAATCACTCCATTTTAACAGGAGCCTGTGGTCCAGCAGCACCAGGAGCTCAGACCACCACAACAGCTTCTTTCCATCTTCAGTTCGCCTCCTGAATAAAATCTTGTCCCACCATAAAGTCTCTCCAACCCCACGGACAAAATGTTGCATAAAAAAAAACAACCCAAAAACCCTCACAAGATTCCCTATGTGTTCTATTAAGGCCAATATATCCACCTTGTATTTGTAAACTCCAGCACTGTTTTGTTTGATTTTGCACATCCATAAGCCCTTCAGCACCACTTTATTATCTTGTTTATGTCATTGATCTCTTTATTACTACTACTCTTAGTCCTTGCATTCTTGTATCTATTGATAGTCTTGCGTGTAGAGTTTCTTTTCTAAAATGTTTACAAAAACTCAGCATACAAATTCCTAGTAAATTACTATATAAGCAGTTCTAATTCTGAATTTCTATGATCTTTTCTTTCCTTGTTTTTTGGGAGGGGATGCCACATTTTTTTAAATGTCTCATTTATTTAGGCTTGGGACACACTATAATTGACTCTAATTGTGGTTCAGTGCCATGTCCAGGGAACTGATCAGGGATCAGTCTGCCGACCTTCCTGTTTGGTGGCAGAAGACTCTAACTGCTATTCCACAACCACTCTGATGATTTTGTTTACTGCATATGAGGTGACATTGCTGTGTGAATTCTGTTATTTATTAGTTAAGTTATTTGTCTCTTTAATGACGATATTTACATAATAGCAGTAGTGGGACTGCAGAAATAACAGCCTGCAGCACTTCCCACATGTGAGTTCAGATTTCAGTGGTGGTTGGAGGGTAGGACCACTGGTCGGTATCCTACAGTGGCATCCAATGGACAGGTGCTGGTAAACACCAGGATGGTCTGACGACGGAAGGCTTGGGGTGCAGTGACTGTTAAAGAGTTCGCTATTAAACAAGTGAAATATCTTAACAACTAGCCTCAGATGGGCCATCAGCCACTGTGGTCTTTTGCAAATATGGTTCACAAAGCCACATGGGAGATGAATGCATCACAAAACTAAACTGACATTCACATTACAGTGAATTTAAGCAGCTACTTTTATCTTTTTGCTGACTGTTGCGTATCTGAATGTTCTGCTTCATACAGAACAGCAGCTGTGCGTGCGTCTGCACATATTAATTCCTGGTGAATGTGTGTATGTGTTATCTTTGTGCTTTTGAAGTTTCTTGGGCTGGCTACTAACAGCGCAGGCACTATCAGTGAACGGGTGAAAGAAGGTGATGTTTAACCAGCCATGTTGGACTGTTGTACCTCTCTTTATCTGCAATCTGCAGAGTATTCTCAGCTCCAACACCAAAGCACAATACTCCCCCTTTCTCACAGTGTGTGTGTTTGATATGTATGTATATATGTCTGAAAGAAAACGAGATAAAAAAGAGATCCCTCCCCAAATCCCGACAAACAGACCCATAAACGAGAAATTCACTATAATAAGCTGAATGAATCAAACACACTTTATGGCCCTCTGCTGTTAGAATTTAATTCTCCTACTGGGTCATAAAGAAAGGACGACACCCTTTCACTCTTACAACAGAGTTATCAGTGAAGTTAGATTGATAATGACAGCAATTTATAAATCATAAAATGCATATTATATAATACAATAATCTAATATAATGTCAAACTAAATTTATAACTTGCAGTGGCATTTGGGAAAATAAATTTGTGACAGGGAAACATTTATAGATTTATATTTTATCAGAATATGGATTTGGGTTGTTTTCCTTTGTTTTCTTGTCTCGTGGACTGTTTCCACCTTTGTCTCATCAGTCCTGTGTCTCCTTCCTCCCTTCAGTCTGTCTGTTCTTCAGGCCTGTTTCCATGATTTCCAAGTTTGTCACATTCCAGTAGTCCGAGTCTGCTCTCTGTATGTTTAGGGTCTTTAGAAATTTTAGAAAGTCCTCATCCACACTGTACCTTCAGATGTGGTAGCTTCATTTAAGTGTTTCTTGTCATCGCCGTCTCCTGACTCTCACCACAACTTAGCATATTTCTCATCCATGTGGAGGAAAAGACAGGTTTTGAAATTTAAATAGGAGAAAAAAATGAATAAACTACCTAATTTTCACTGATTCTAAAATGTTTGCATGAGTGAGTTAGGGTGTGCATGGCTGCTGGTCTCATTTCTTTCTGTGTGGGATGATTTGGCGACCTGTCGAGGATGTACCCCAACCCCAGGACAAACAACTGGAATTAGTTTTGACACTTTTCCTTCAACATGATTTAAAAAAACAACAACCGACTATTGTATTTTTTGGTATGTTCTCATTTATGACATTATTTCAGTTGAATGAGACTTGTAGTATGTCCAGATGCAGAAAACCTCTGTCATGTTTCCATTGTTCTTTTAGGCAGTAGAAGCTTTCCTCCACCAACCCTTCCAAACAAGCTGTTGCTACTTCTTTCTTTTTTGTCTGATGAAGCTATTATGGACATATAATATGTTCAGTCTGGCCTTTAGGTTCTTTTAATTAATTTATTTTTTTTAGCATTGCTTGGTCTGACTTCGAGGCTTCTCTAAGCCGGTCCTGCTCAAGGTTTTTGGCCAAGAGGGAGTTGAGTAGACACGATATAGATAAAATTGAAATTAACTGAATAAGACCTTTCTAAAATCAGGGGTGTGGATATCTGCTGATCAGTCCATCAAGGGTTGATGATTAGCAGCTTCTGGCTGTAACTTACCATTTTAACATGGGAAACCATGGGAACAGATTTTATCTTACTATATAAATAATAATTAGATATCTAAAGCAATACAGCTGACCGATCAAATGGCCAGACATCATTTCATGTTGTTTGAGAGACAGCCATTGCTGTCATCACTTAGCTACTAATACTAGCACTTAGCATTATATTGGCTTCTGAGCTGTAAAACTGATGATATTTATAATAATGATCATATTAAATGTTAAAAGTACCAACTTTGCAGCAGAATTAACCTTATTTACAGCCTGGTACAAAAATATTTATTTTTCATTGATGGTTATTACATCCATGACAACATACAAGGGTGGAATTTTTTGTATCACATCAGATAAATTTACATTAAGCAATAAAGATGACCAATCAGATGCCTGGATGGCATTTGACATGACTGACAGGTAGCCATTGGCTCTGTGGTTAGCTTTGAAAGCCTTGTCCCGCCTCCACATTGTGCCCTGCAGTTTGACGAAAAATGGGTAACAAAGCATCTCTTTACAAATTTATGCGTCACTTGACCAGACAGTTGTCTAGTTATATATACATTCTATGGTTGGCTGCCACACATTTAACTGTTTTATATAACTTTAGCTGCTGTTTCTAAAATAAATCAGAAATATATGAAGTAAAGTTACCCCCTGTACAGCTGTCAAGGCTGTGAAAATCATTGGACAGTTGGTCATTCTAACACATGGGTCAATGGGGACTTGCTCTGTTTTGCAGCAATCACCTAGTGGCCAGCAGAGGAACTGCAGCTCTTGTTTCAACCGGGCAGTAAGGACGTTTCCATGCTGCCTCAGTTTTGAACATATCTGGGATTTAGGGGCTTTATTGGATCGTTCTGAGGGTAAAACATGAATGAGTTCATCTTCAAAGGACTCACTTGTTGCTTCGACAGAAGAACAGAAACTTTAAGTCAGGAAACGGGCCGACGCCAGCGAGTTCCTGGTTCCTGGCGGGACTCGGTTTCCGTGTTTCTGCGTCAGCTGACGTCGATCCAGCGGCAGCCAGCGGTGCAGGATCCGTACAGACTTAATTGCATCATCCAGGACAGACGGACTGTCAGACAGACAGCCAACCAGGTCTGTCCCGGAGAAGACACATCAGTGTGGACATGTTGAAGAAAACATATGTAAATGTGACAGCTGAAGCGCCTCCTCCTGAACTTCACTTCACGTCATAAAGAGGACAAGAGGACGTGATCGTGGGCTTATCTGTCCACAGTGGTCGTGTAGCGGGGGGGTCAGGACAGCATCCAGGCTTTTTTCTTTCTTTCTTTTCTTTTTTTTTTTTTGTGAATGTACACTCAGAGCAAAGTGCAAGGTCCCCTCAGAGCACAGATATGAGCTGTGAAGAGCTTTAGCTGCTGTCGATCGCCCTTTTTCCCCTCTGCAGACAACTTTTATGTCCCTTTTTTAAACTTTAATTTAATTTTTTTTTACTTAGCCTAGTTATTACAGTTTTGCACCAAAGATGTCGTGCCTTTTATTGGGAGTTATACGAAGGTGAGTTATGTGATTATTTTATTCTATTTATATTTGCTTTTATTCTTCTATTCTATTCTATTCTATTCTATTCTATTCTATTCTATTCTATTCTATTCTATTCTATTCTATTCTATTCTATTCATTTATTTATTTATTTATTTATACGTTTTCTATTTTGTTAATGGGAGAAAAATGCCTAAGCCTCTGTTGAATATGAACCATTTTGTAAAGCTTTTTATTTTTTTTCTCAGCTACTAGGAGATTGAACTTGAGATATCTGCTGTCTGTCAGCAGCTGTTTTGACTGCAGCTGGAAACTTGTCTGACTTGCTCTGTGTAACCATCCTGAAACCAGCCACTCAGTGGAAACAGATTTTCTCGTCTATCTTTTTCTATCTTTGATAGGAGACATTAGAGCAGCTCATGTGTTAAAAATGTCTCTTACTGCTATCACCCTCTTGTCTCCAGAGTTTGTGATGAGGACACATCACACAGGAAGCTTGGAGTCAAAGTGAGCACTCACTTTCAGTGTGTGTGTGTGTGTGTGTTTTATCATGAAGGATGCATGTGAGAGAGGGCCTGTGCTCCTGTGCATGTTGTTTGTGTTTCTGCCTGAGGACCTGTTAATGACCGAAGTCATCACTATGTGTCCTGGAGCATGTTCCGTGTGTTTTTCCTGTGTACTCACTGCAGTGCAGCACGTGCACATGTTCTCTGGAGTGACACTCCAGCTCGAGTACTCTCTGCCCTCCCAAAGCCATCGATCAGGATCTGTCAGGGCGATGTAAGGGGAGTCCATGAATGGGTGTGCCGGCTTGTGCAGTGCGAGGATTGGCTCGCTGACTTGGAGGTGTGCTTTGAGGAAAAGGTTTTCCAGCTGGAAGCGTTAGATGGCTCAGGGAACAGATCAGAACTCTGTGTTCTTTTCTTTCTGGTGTGGAGTATGTGGTGTCCATGTAGCTGAATAGTCACACTTTTAGGTAGAAAATGTGACTAAAGAAAGTCAAATAGGAGCATCCTTGTTCTTATCAGGCATGGGAACAGGAAGTGCTGTCAAAATCATGAAAGGATGGGTGGCTGCAGGGGAAAGTGGAGCAAAGGTCATCAGCGTTTGCTTTATAAAGATGGAGCTCAGCTGATGTAAAGACAGAGGAATGAAGCTTCTAATTCAGCCCTTATGCAGGAAAATGAAGAACTAACTCTTTGCTTTTGTTAATTAAGTTTGAATTGAACCCAGGTCATCTTTCTTGATTTCAGTCACACTGATGGTAATATTAAGCACCACACTGCTAGTTATTGTAATTCAAAGCATGACAGGGAGGATGTTTGAGGTGTAATTGATTTACCTCATGTGGTATTACAGATTAAAGGACTTGAAAGCTGATTGAAAAGACTGGTTCATCTAACTTTAAACGGTTGCCAATGTGACTTATTCTTTACATACATGGGCCAAGGGTCACTGCGAGGAGCTGTGAGACACTGACATTATTCGTGTATTTTCTGCTCTATTGATCTGCACAGATCAAAGGTTACGTCTTAGGGGAGTAGGTAAAGCCGATGTTACAGGAAAAAAATGCTTGGCAGTTTATAAGTAAGAGATTCTACAAATGAAGGTGATTTTTATTTTGAAATTTCCTCATTTTGATTGATTAGAATATCTGAGCTACTTTTTGATGGACTCCCAGCAGACATGTATGGTTTCCTGAAACCAAAAACTATAAAAATGAACTTTTTTATATACTTTTTTATTAGCCTCAACTGCGTTGAGTCTAAAGTTGAGTAACATAAGAGCACGCTCACATGCTAAAGGTATATGGGGAACACACGCACACACACACACACACACACACTGCTGTCAGCGTTTTCATTGTGAGCATGTTGGCCTGCTGATGTTGGTGTTTAGCTCACACAGCTGTTAATGAGATAAAAGACTTGTACTGTAACCATCTGATAACAGCCATAAATGTTGCATTTAGTAGTGCAGAAAGGTTTGATGCCTTGCTCAAGACAGTAATGGCTTAAATTGACATAAACTTAACACTTTGACTCGGTGCTCACTGCTACCTGAGATGCAGTAGCACCAGGTTGTTGCAGAAATGAGACAGATGTAAGACTATGATGAATCCAGCTGTTATTGCATGTTATGTTGCATTTGAGACTCAAGCAGAACCATGTTGATGATTAATTGTTCTCAAACCAATAGTTAAACATCTGTCAGGAGTTCATGTACTCAGCTCTTTGCCCTACACGCTCAACTTGCATGTTATCTTCTCTGTCAGAGTGAATTCAGAGTGTGTCTGTTGCTTGTACCCTTTGCTCTCTCAGACCAGATTTACGTGTTCATCAGCATGCATTAGTGCAAGTGTGTGTGTGTGTGTGTGTGTGTGTGTGTGTGTGTGCTATGTATATGTAATGACACACTCAGTGCCACCACTCAGCAGCCACGCGCCTGCACTCAACCCGACTGCTGAGCTGGTCTTTAAGACATCAGCAAAAGTAAAAGAGTGTGATTCGCATTGCCTGGCCAATTAACCACTAATTTACCATTTCTAAAACGCTTCACGTTTCCATTTGACTTCTCATGTGAGCGTACAGAATAAAGCTTACATTTTGTTCTAAAGGGGCCAATCTGAGCCATCTACAGGCTGCACAGCACGTACAAAGCATGTTCAGTTGTTAGGCAGACAGGCAGTACGCACACAGGTTTGTGTTTTACAAGTAAACATGGCAACGGCGCTCTCACTGGTGCGTGTATGTGTACATTATACTGCTAACAAACAATAGGCTGCTCCCCAACAGGCCTCTCTTTATGCAGAGAAGTCATTATGAAGCTGTAAAACCAGCAAAGACATCTCATTGTCACCTCTGCTTTGAGGTGTCCGTGTTGCTGAGTGGTAAAAGAGAATCCAGGATGTTTGCTGCATGCTGCTACTCACGTTTACTCCACTTTATTTTTCCTAAAGATACAGAAAAGTCTGAAAAGAAAAAAAAGGCCTTTGAAAACCACAAGAGTGCAGTTTAATCCCTTAAAGAAAGACAAAAAAACAAATGTGTACCAGAAATTTGACTATAAATGTCAGCAGTGTGCTTTAGCTTTCAGTAAATGAAGGATTACAGGACTATCAGGTCAATTTATACATTTTATATACATTACCAGTCAAAAGTTTCAGAACACCCCAATTCCAGTTTTTTGTTAATTTCAAAAAAAGTTCAAGTCAAGGGAATAACTGGTGTACAGAATGGTGTAAAGGTGAACTTTCAGAGGTCAACAAAAAAGGTAGGGTTACACAAGATGATGATATACACTTAAGTATCATACAAAAAAACCCACTTTTTAAGGAACAAATGAAAGCAACTTCCAACAGCCACACATTTATGGGAACGTCTGCAATAGAGTTGGGAAGAATACATTATTTCTGTTGAAAGAATCCCACAAGTGTCTTCAGCTGTTAAAGCTACCAAAGGTGGATACTTTGAGCCAAAAGTTGTTTTATAAATTGATTCCATGTTCAGTTGTTTACTTGTTCTGTGCTTTCATGTCTTTGTATAATGAGATGTTAAAGTGCAGAAATTTCAACATTTCGAGCATCAAAGTTGTTCTTAAGCTCCTGTGGTTTCCAGAGAAAAAGTCGTGTTCTCTCCAAATGTGTGATGTTGCTCAGATCGTAGTTGAGCTGAGTTGCTTTCTTTCTCTGAAACATCCTCCTCACCTTTTCCTCCTTCAGGCAAGGTGGTGTTGGGGCCAGTGTTGGGGTTCGGTCTCTAGCCTCAATCCCCTCACTACCACCGGCGGTGGCCGATTTCGTGAAGGGAGCCGTTGATGAATGCAAACCAGCCAATGTCCATGTGGTCACTGGAAGTCCAGAGGAAACAGCCAACATCCTGGCAGGTCTGGAGCGGGACGGCATGGTCAAGAGGCTCCCCAAATATGAGAACTGGTGAGGGCCTGTGCTCTTGAATGTCAAGTCGTCTGAGGAAGTTTTTTTTTTCTGCATCGCACTCTGATTAATTCTCTGTTTGGCAGTTGGCTGGCGCGCACAGACCCAAAAGACGTAGCCCGTGTTGAGAGCAAGACAGTGATTGTGACTAAGAAGCAGAGAGACACGATCCCGATCCCTGCTGGAGGGGCCAAGAGCCAGCTGGGTAGCTGGATGAGTGAGTCGGACTGGCAGAAAGCCAGACAGGAGCGCTTTCCCGGCTGTATGGCAGGTATGTTGATGCATGGACACCACGGCTAACAACTGCATCACAATATATTTCTTCATTTTGGTCCATACAAAACTGCTAAGAATGTCTAGAAAGATAATTGTACCCACACACCTCTGCAAAATTAGAATTAGTCATTTACTGCCCAGATCTATATGGAAATAAAACCTTTACAGTCTATTTTAATTGAGTCTTAACTTTCAACTTGTTTGAAAAGCATTCATCAACTCATTTTAGTCAAAAAGAAAAAAAAAAAAGAAAAGAAAAGCGTGCTTGTTTCATTTTTAAGAGTGACCAGACTGAAGAGCAACGTATTCAACTCTGTTTCACCACTTGGTATCTTTGATAAACATTAGATCAGGGGAGTACTTTGCCCCTCTAATCTCACACACATTTCATCACCGCAGAAATCTTTAAAGTCAGATATCCTCTGCCGGTGTGTTGTAAGATACTTTAATGTTTAGATGCATCCATCACTGAAAGTCAGTTCTCAAGGTTACACGGATTTTGCTTGTCGCACTCGAGTTTTTTTATTGCCTGATTCAGCTCGACTTGACTCCGTTCTTTTTAACTGATGAACGCAGCCTTTCAACAAGCGTGGGATCAGCTGTGGTCAGAGTGGTCGTTGCAGTTTTCCTTTTTAGATTTCACACACCTCCATAGATGCACATTTCCTGTACAGTGCCCAAAAAAAAGAAGCTTAAAGTTAACCTGATTTGTTGCCAGGCAACTCAGTATTCCAGATCATTTTTGGAAATAAACGGCAGTGATTTTCTCTGGACTAAAGACAAAAAGGAGGATTCAGACTGTTACGAGAAGCTGGTTTAAAGCCAGGCTCTGTGGTGGTTTCAGGTTGCATCATTGCCCTTGTCAACATTAATTTATACTTCTGTGATGGCAGCATTAATGCAGAGAAGCACACAGAGTTGCAGAGCAACATATTGTGCTTTCACCATTACTTGACCTGTTCAGGATCTTGACCTTCCCAAGAAAGAAAATGTATTGAGAATTTTAAAACCACAACATGAGATAACTACCACTACCTTAGGAAATGTTTTAAGGTAAAATGAGACAAGAATAACAACTGAAAGCATTTATCTTTTGGTATCCTCAGTGCTAGATCACCTTTTAAAAGTTGAGGAAGCACAAAAAAATATTGTGTATTAAGTATTACATATGATAGAAAACAGTTAAGTCAAGCAAAAAGAGCCATGACATGAGTGATTTTCAGATGAGTTTAAATGCAACAAATGCACATTTATACTCCATTATGCCACTTTTAGCACATTAACCTGAAATAATCCTTGGCATGACAACTAGCTCATGAAAAATATCTGCAAGATCAAAAGTGCAAGAATCCATTCAGCCTCCAAGGTATCTGTTTGTGGCCAAAACATGAGGGTTCAGACCAACAAGCATCATATACTGGTATCCGTTACTAGGTAGGTTTTAGGAGAATCTAAAGCCAGCCATGGCAGTTTCTGTTCATTTCTAGATCTGGCACTTTAGGTTACACTAAAGATCCTTCTCAGGTTTGCTTTGATGTAACTTTGGGGATCCTTGGAAAAACAGTGTGTGGAGGATCTTTGCACTTAGCTTATATGCCATTATAGCTCGTAAATGAAAAATGTTTAGCTTGTGTAACAATTCATAGATGTACACATCAAAATTCTCTGTAATTGATGTTTTCTTAGAAACAAACACTATCACGTCTGTTGGTTCATCGTTTCTATCTTACAGGCATCATGCAAATGCTCGAGCTTTAAACATGCATTGCTTTCCATAAATATTCACTCAACAGCAGACTTCTTTACTGCCGTTGTTGGTATATTCTGTCCATCCTGCAAGTATTGTTATGTCACTTGTGTCCTTATGCATGTTACAGACAAGGCATGCAGCAGCTTGTAAAAAAAATAACAACAACAACAAAAAAAAACTTCTACACTGCTGCCAGAAAGAAAAGGTTTTGACGTCTGCAGCTGATATTACAGATGCAGTTACCTAATTGTAGACATTTGTCAATACTGATCCAACCTTTACACCTAAAGTGAGGTAAACTGTTTTAATTCCTTGTTTGTCTCTGTGTCCTCTCTTTAGGTCGGACCATGTATGTAATTCCCTTCAGTATGGGCCCTGTAGGCTCCACTTTGAGTAAATATGGCGTCCAGGTACCAACCACTCTTGAAATATTTCACACTGAGCAAAAAAGCTTTCAGTAAAGCAGTTAGTGTTCTGTGCAGCTTTGTTGTGAATTTTTCTAATAAACTGTAGCTACTTTTTATGGTTATTACCTCCTGAAAGTTGTAGATCAGATATGGTGATTGTTTTCCCTCTAGGTGACAGACTCGCCGTATGTTGTGGCCAGTATGGGGATCATGACCCGGATGGGCACACCTGTTCTAAACAAACTGTCTGAAGGAGTGGAGTTTGTCCGCTGCCAACACTCGTTGGGACGACCTTTACCTCTCAAAGGTACTGAATCCCTCATCTTTAATCAAAGAGATTTATCCCTTTTCACAGTAGGGATTTTTGTCTCCAGCTCCTCTGATCAACTCTTGGCCCTGTAACCCGGAGAAGGTGCTTATATCTCACCTGCCAGACACCAGGCAGATCCTGTCCTTTGGCAGCGGGTACGGTGGCAACTCTCTGCTTGGCAAGAAGTGCTTTGCCCTGCGCATTGCCTCTCGCATCGCCAAGGATGAGGGCTGGCTGGCCGAGCACATGCTGGTAGGAGTCTACTCCCCTATCTTATATTAGAAGCATAAAAAATCAACAAAAGTAGACAGTTTGACTACAGTGAAGAAGAGAGTTTTCATCCTTTGGGTTACATGAAGTTTAGTTTCTTTGGCAGCTTTGACAACAAACAAAATCACGTTTTAGTCGCATCTTTCCTCTTTCCTCAGATTCTGGGAATCACCAACCCCCAGGGGGTGAAACGTTACATAGCAGCAGCCTTTCCCAGCGCCTGCGGTAAAACCAACCTGGCCATGATGAAACCGTCTCTGCCCGGCTGGAAGGTGGAGTGTGTGGGTGACGATATTGCATGGATGAAGTTCGACAGTCAAGGTGAGTCCAAAGCTCACAAAGGGTTGCTCTGTAACTGAATGTGCGGCGTGCTAAAGCAATTCTCTGCCTCTCTGCAGGCAAACTGAGGGCCATCAACCCAGAGAACGGTTTCTTCGGCGTGGCTCCAGGCACTTCCGATAAGACCAACCCCTACGCCATGGCGACCATTGCCAGAAACACTGTGTTCACCAACGTTGGTGAAACCAGTGATGGAGGAGTGTGGTGGGAGGGACTGGACCCCCCTGCTGGAGGCGTCACACTGACAGACTGGCACGGCAAAGCCTGGAAGCCAGGTAACGTCACTCTGGACTTAATATGACGATATGATGGTTCGACCTAATTCCTGGATAACATCAAATAATATTCAGCATTTTTTTCAGCATATTTGTACCTAAATTTGATGTTTGCTTTTCCTTTTCTTTTTCCATACTGATGATTTAATTAAAGAGTCACAAAGGAAACAGCACCATATAGTGGCGCACCAATGCAATGTCATATTTACAAATAGGAAATCTTAAGCTCAGACACAGTTTGCAAGCAAATTATTTTATGTGACATTAAGAGTGCAGAATAAACTGCTATTTGCTATCTTTATGCAGGAAGCTCAACAACCTGTGCCCACCCTAACTCCCGCTTCTGTGCCCCGGCGGGTCAGTGTCCCATCATCGACCCCCAGTGGGAGAGCGAGGAGGGTGTTCCCATTGACGCCATCATCTTTGGAGGCAGGAGGCCAGAAGGTCTGAAACACTCTGATACAATACGCAGAAAAAGAGATTATTATTTTCTCTGTGATGTTTTTGACACAGAGGGATGTTGGTCTGTTCTGGATTAACAGTAGAAGGTAAAAATAATAGAGTTAGTTAGGTAGTTAGTTAGGCTTTTTTCACTTTCACACCTGGAAGATATTTCATTGTTTAATTAATTACAAGGCCAAATTTTGATTTAGAGTGAATTTTATTTGACATTTTAGGCTGAAAATGAGTTGTGCACACTGACAGACAGACTAATGATCACATAACTTAAATCAAAAACCTATCATGGGTATGACGAATTTTAGGCTAAACCTCATACCACTGATGGAAAAACGAAGTCATGATTTCTCAGTGATGACCATGATGAAATGTTGATGTTGTCAGGAGTTCCTCTGGTCTATGAGTCCTTCAACTGGCAACACGGAGTCTTTGTTGGAGCTGCAATGAGGTCTGAGGCCACAGCAGCTGCTGAGCATAAAGGTAGAACCCTCCTGCATGGTAACTTTATTTAAAGGCTTGATGCTATTACAGATGATAATAATCTAAAGAGGATGTGTTTAATTTTCCCTCCAGGGAAGGTGATCATGCACGACCCCTTTGCCATGCGGCCGTTCTTCGGCTACAACTTCGGTGACTACCTCGCTCACTGGCTGAGCATGCAGAAGAGAAAGGGCCCGACTCATCTGCCCAAGATCTTCCATGTCAACTGGTTCAGGAAAGACCCCAAAAGCGGCTCCTTCCTGTGGCCAGGGTTTGGTGAAAACGCCCGCGTGCTTGAGTGGATCTTCAAGCGCTGCAGCAGAGAGAGGGAAGACGAGGCAGCTAAAGCGAGCATCATCGGCTGGCTGCCACAAAACGACGCCATCAACACTAAAGGGCTGGGCAGTGAGGTCGATATGGGCGCCCTGTTCGATGTGCCCAAGGCTTTCTGGCAGAAGGAGACCAAAGAGCTGCGAGCCTACTTCACCCAGCAGGTTGGAGCTGACCTGCCAGCTCAGGTGGAGGCTGAGCTGAAGGCTCTGGAGGACAGAGTGCACAAATAAAAACCTACTGAAAGGACTCAGATGGTTATGGTGAAATCAGAGCCGCTGACTGTTTACATGCACAGAAAATCAGTTTTTAACCCGTTGCTCTTTGGTTTGTTTAGGATTCTGAACAAGCACAAGTGCATCTATTCAGTCAACTCAGTGCCCTCTGTGCATGAAAACAGTCAGCGAGCTCTGCCTTTCTTTTCATGAAGATAAAAATTATTAGGAAACAATGCGACAACTATTATTTGGACACTATTTCACACTTACGCTGGAGTACTTGAGGAAACTGGTGCTGAGTTGGTGGTAGAAAGAGCATTAACTCTCTACATGAAGTCTTACAGAGAAGCTAATCCACTCTGGACTCCTGGTGTCCTGCTGGAGGAGAATCAAACATGACCTTGTAGTCAAACTTTAACGTTCCAGCATCCAGGCTGCAGGTGTTTACAAGCTGAAGCCCAAAGAGCTCTTTTGTTTTCTTTTAAAAAGTCAGTTCTGACTGTGTAGATACAGATTTTTTAAAACTCTATTTGAAGCTCTTTATTTTAGGCTGAGCACAACACAGCAAAAACACTTTTATCATTCAAGCAGACTTCTGTTGGGGTTTATCATGCAATATTTGTCCATCCACCTCTGTAAAGTTTGCAATTAAACTGTATGATTTCATTCGATGTTTACACACATTATGTGAAACGTTAGACCAATGACTGCGACTGAGATTATCAGGTATTTTCAGAATTTTTATTTTTATTTTTATGGAAGTGCAATGAATAAACATTTTCAAATACTGAAACACTGAGTCGCTCTTTTTTTCTTTTCTTTTTTTTTGCAGTAACCTGAAGTAGCAAGATGGGATAGAAAGTGTCTTTCTTGGCATTTTTTTCCTATTTTCTTCTCCATCCTATACAATTCTTCTTTTGTCTTTAAATCAAACCACATATTATCAGTCACATTTAGGTGAAATCTTAGACTATTCTTTTGTACTAGAAAGTACAATATCTTCCTTGAAAGCAGCCAAATGTTGCTTTAGTTGTATTTTTAAGGCAATTCTCAATGTAAATAGTGAAACCTTGTCTCATTCTGCCTGAAAAAGCAGGGGTGGAGATTCCTCTTTATTCATCTTCTGTGTGTTTTGCCTGATTTTCATATGGCTGCATTAAAATTCAGTTGTAAATTTTGTCTATAGTTTCATGATAATGCACTCTCTGGTTCCTCCTGCTGTTGCTCCACGGCTACCTGTGTGACAGACATTTGTACATATTTGCCTGACAAGGAGATTTTCATATATTTTCCTGTGGAATGAAAAAGTTAATACGAGTCTAAGGGAGAGAAAGGTAAAGTTCCTTCACTGATTTTACAAATTGCACATTTATAAACCAACTTCCATTTATACAGCTTAAACAAATAAAACAGTAACACAATTATGAATGACATTAAATGAGGGCGCCCTTATTTTAGTGACCAGTAGGTGGCAGCAAACAAAGCCATTTACTGGTTACAGGACAGCGCCATTGAGGGAATCAGTTAAGTCGCTATGCTGCTTGATGTGATACCAATATTTAATGCACAGAATGTGATATATCTATTTAAAAATAATTATAATAACGTTTGCACAATAAGTGTTATTTAACTCTTCTTATAATAATTTTAAGAAACTAATTTTCTCTGTAAGTTTCACTTGCTGAAATTTTAAGAACAGTTTTTTTTCTGCAGTACTTGTGTACTAAAATTAATAATTCAGTTCAAGCTATGATCTTTTATCTTTGTAATTATTAACTCAGTCAGTCCAGTGGAGTATAGTCATATAAGTCACAAATCAAGTTGTCTAATTTGCTTCTTGTTCCTCTTATTGATTTAAGTTTGTCTAATTTGTCTAATTTGCTTCTCGTTCCTCTTTTTGTTTTCAGTTTTAAAACATTGTAGTTGTAAGAAGCACCTCTAAGTCTCAGAGTTTAAATCCTTATTTGAGATCCAAGAGGGGAGCAGGCGCGTTCTGAAGGATGGATGTCACCAGGTCGTGATGGACAAATGATGCTGTTGTGAAGCACTTGAGCCATCCATCCATCCATTTTCTATACCCGCTATTTCCTGTTCAGGGTCACAGGGGTCTGCTGGAGCCTATCCCAGCTC
>JBAMYA010000013.1:4406043-4427844 GCA_037176975.1 Arrhamphus sclerolepis
CCAAACCTGCTGGACTGATGGATGCTGAGGTCTTCTTAGGAGCATCTGAGGAAAATGTGACACAGATGAACTTTATTGATCAGAAACAGCTCAGCCCTGATGTGCTAACAGGATCACTTACATGACACTCTGAGAGTCTTTTCTGTCTCTGCTGTCTTGAAATCTTTTCCTTCATTCACAGGATATCTGACAGAACAGTTGATGTTGTATCCATCATGAGTGTCTGACAGAGTGATGCTCTTCTGGATTTTAGCTGTAAAGGTTCCATCTTTGTTTTTCTTTATTTGTGTGTGAGAGTCTTGTTGGAGATTCCAGGTGAGTTCAGGAGGGAAGTTTGGACAGGAAGTGACAGCTGAGCAGGTGATGGTGACAGACTCATTCTCCTTCAGATCACCTGAGATGTTAATGCTGGGACTCCAGGGAGAATCTGTGCTTTCACATCAAACACAGATCTATATTAATCACATACCTGGTCAATGATTTACAGGTGGAGTCACACACAGACATTATTGTCACTATTATTTATATTATCGACAGATATTTACAAAGTATCTACAGCATTAAAATGGTAACACCAAACAACAGGAAACAAATCTGTCATGTGAGCAGCCCACATCTTCAGCTCTGCTGCTCAGCCCACAAATGTGTTTTCTTACAAATTTAGAAGAAGCATCGTTACAACAAAGATAAAGGTTAATCTACCAAACACAAATTTCCTTTCTTTTTGTTCTTAGTTTTACATTCTTGTACAGCTTTGACCAGTACTGCACTGATTTCAAATTTTAACGGAATAATGATACTTTGAAAAATAGGAATAACAAAAACCTCTTACCTTTAACTGTAATTTGAATCGGGTCGCAAATCGCCGTTGCCCTGAATGGCCAGTTCATAAGTCGGAAGTAATATTTGTCTGTGTAGTTTCTGTTTAGATCAGAAAACAGAGTGGTGCAGCTTTTCTGTCTTAAGTTTCCAGTAATGTTAATTGGGTATTTAGTAACCGCTCCGCTACTATTAAAAACCACATTTTGTGGATAGAGGTGGGTATAATAATTATTTTTAATCCAAATACCAAAGGTTTCTCTGGAGCTATTTAAACGTCCCTTAACGCTGAAGCTACAAGGGATTTGCAAACAAGATCCACTCAGTCCTTCCAACGTCTTCGGTGATGTCAGGATGACGGCTGATTCTTGAGGGCAAGTGGCCAAACCACCTGTGAATTTAAACTTATGATTATGAGGAAATCATGTCGGGAAAGTTCAAGATGCAACAATTCAGATGCAGCATTCAGCATGCTTTGTCTTGATATCATTTTAGGATGTGCTCACACCAGAGCAGGCAATATGTATGATATATGATGTGAGAACAGCAGGACATTAAAGTCATTAAATCACTCTGTGTGCACGTCACTGTTCACAATGTTTCATTAATTTACTACACTTCTTTTTTATTTATGTCCCCAGTTTGAAAAGAGAACTTAAAGTTACCAAGCTTTCAGTACATGTGACCACACTTAACACTGGTCTTAACAAGGACCTTAATATGTAATTAGTTTTTATTTTCTCTTTCTTTGACATTTATGTTTCTGTTTTTCTTTAATATTTCTGTATATATTGCATAAATGAACAACTGGAAAAAGTAGCTCCATGTGCATTGCCGGTTTGCTTTCTCTAGATAAAGTTCATTCACGCCACAAAATCTCTAAGTAATAACAACGTCGTCAAATGAAGCGGCTCACCTGAGAGAAACAAGGCACTCAGTAACATCAACATCACAGACTCAGCTGCCATGACGCTCATCGCCTGCATTAGCAAACACAAACACCTGCAGAGACAGAAAGGTCTTGTAATATAAGAGCGCAAGTTGTGAAATTCTGGGATTTCAGCTCAAAAGGGGAAATGCATGAAATAGATGACTTCCGTTTAGCGCTTACCTACCTAAATTAATATCACGTTTCATCTTCCTCTATCCTGTTGACAGTCTATTTTGCTGTTTTCTGTACGTTCAAGTGCAGCTCTAAGTGTCTGGTACAAAATAACTTGTGTATAACAAGTATTTTCTTGCATTTCTGAGTCAGATTTCCCCTTAAAACACAGGCCTGTGACATCACAGAAGACAACTAAAGAGGACGATCACGCTTTACAAAGTCAACAGATGTGCAAAATATTCCAGAGAAGGTAGGTGTGACAGTGTCACCAATGCAACTGCAAAAGGTTCACAACGAGGTGTAAACAAGGTAAACTCAGAAAGATGGGAAGAGAAAAGTATGGAGCAGGAAAGGAACAGCTCATGATGCAAAAATGAGCCAAACATGGTGGAGGCAGTGTCATGACATGGGCATATATGGCTGCCAGGGATGAAACGCAGACTTCTGGCAGTCATCACAAAGGATTTTCATACAAGTGTTAAAAATGATGGTTACAATGTCCAAATACTTTTAAGCCCCTAGAAATGGAGGTACTTTGGTTAAAATGGCCACTATTTCTAGATGGTAATCTTGTTTCATTTCAAAGCCATTGTGATGTATGAAGGCAAAAATCCAAACTTTCCTTAAACATCCATCTACACCCCCAAAAATCCAACATTATCAGGCTTTAGTTAAAATCATTTGCATGCCTGTCAACACACGTTTCCAGCTGCACTCATTTAACTGTATGCATCCCCAAACTGTGGAAGTATGGCGCCCTCTAGTGGTTGAAACCAGCTGGTACGGTGCTGATACTATTTGGCATAAAAATATAGGCGTTGAATTTAGGATTCTCAATAATCCAGTCTGCTTCAGACATTTTAATACAATGTTTAATGAAAAAATAAAAATAATATATAATTATATAATAATAAAAATCAGAACTACTCAAATTTCTCTGTGAAAGTTTTTTATTTCGAGCACATGTTGAGAATCTGTCAACTGTTTAACGACATTAAAATACAGCTAGCTTGAATATACAACACAGTTGTTCAACTAAAGAAATTATCACACAAAACCTCCTTTTGGTCCTGATTTGTGCAGTTTCTTGCTGCACAAATGGAGTTATGGTGTTCTTTTTCTTTTCTTTTTTCATGGCAAGACCAACTTTTCAAAAGAATAAGGAGTTCTACGTTCGGGTTATTTGCCCTTCCTAAATTTGCCCGGCGTGGCTCCAGTTTTCTGTTTCTTCTTTGCTGATCCTTTCGTCTCTGGTTCCTGAACAAACAAAAAAACAAGAACAGTGAAGTTAACAATTACTGACTGATAAAATCCTGTTATCTAGTTACTAAAGCAGATTCAGTTCAAGGGAAACTAAACATAACAAGCTCCTGTAGGTGTTTAAACAAGAACAGGAAGTAGAATCGGTTGCTCCACATAACAGGGATACCAGTTTTCCCAACTTTACCTTCCGTTTGGAGGACAGGGATCCCGTGATGGTGAAGAAGGAGTCCAACCGTCCCTGCGTGCTGCCCTGTCGGCTTTTCACGATCTTCTTACAACCGTTACGGATCCTGTCCTCACTGCACACACACACACACAGAGGCAAATAAATATTCAAACCAAATTAGGTAAAAGCTCTAATTTATCCTGGATGCATCCTCCTTTTTGTTATCAGCAGTCAAATAGTTTACACGCAAAAAAAAAACATCTTTGTAACTTTTTAACATCCTTTTAATGATGTCAGTAAGAGCAGACTGAAATCATTCAGGAGCCAACAAGACCAACAGCGCAGACTAGTGGCCAAACATACAACTGTCCCAACAGTCAGAGTTCCATGCAAGGACCAGCCATCACCCTCATGGCAAGAAAACGCCAAGTAACACTGGAGAATCCAACTCGCTGCACAGCAATGAGAGTTTAATCTTCGCTCACCTGAACTGTTTCTCATTGCACATGAACTGGATCAGCCCCTCCTCATCCGGCTCACTCCACTTCAGCTCCACCGATGAACAATCCACCACTTCGGGTTTCAAGAACAAATTCCTGGCTTCTTTGTACAGCCAGTCCTCTGGTGCAGGATATTTCTGCAAGAAAGGAAGCAAGAAAACAAAAAAAGATAGAAAGAATCAGAAATGGGACCTGGGTTTACTACGTAACAGCATCTTAGCAACTCATCGACTTACATTTGTGTCGATGTTTTCTAAAATCTCCTCGATGGAGCCATGCTGTCGGATCAGGTCGATGGCTCTCTTGGGACCGATCCCCTTGATGGTGCCACAATAGTCACAACCGAGCAGAATACACAGGTCTATAAACTGGAAAAACAAAGAACAGACAAACATCAGTCCTGCACCAGAATCAGAATCCTTTTTTTGTCCCACAGCGGGGAAATTTTCAGTGCAACAGCAGCAGAACACAAACAGTAATTAAAATTAAAAACCTGTACATAGATGGACTATAGAGTGTGTTAAATGATCTGTTCATACACACACACACACACACACCCAAAAATAAATAAATAAACAAACTACCACCTACCTGTTCGTTGGTCAGACCAATGTCCTGCAACATGCGATTAAAGTGGAACTCCTGAATAGGAAGTTTCCTGAAGCAAGAGCGAGTTCAGTTCAATAAATGGAATAAGGGGAATCTACTGGTACGTAATTCTTAAAGAATGACAGAATTCCTTATGTTTACATCTACAGAGGTTTGAGTCATTCAGCTAAAAGATTTACTGCACAGACAATGCTGAAGAGTACACACTTTGCTTCACTGGCGGTGAGGTGTCTGAGCAGGACATTTGTCCCAAAGGTCAGGCCATCCATATCCTCTGTTGCTGTGGCAAAGACTTTTCCTCCCTTAACAAGAGCAGCGCAGCTGGCCTCAGCCTCACATGGAGCCTAGCAAGGAAACAATCCAGCTTTCACTTCAGTGGAGTCACTCTGATACTTCAGCTTTTAAGCATCAGGTGCAAATATGAAATGATGAACACTTCACACCTAGAAGCTCCATTTTTCAGCCCAGCATAGTTCATATTTTATAATTACACGTGATATTTTTCTGGGTGGTTGAAGACTGGTTAATCAGGAGACAAATAAGTGGAGAAATAAGGATAAAAATAAAAGCACTAATTCAGGAAAAGTAAAGCAAATGTCAATTTTACCTCAATGTAAGGCACTCCCATCATGGTCAGCAGCTTCTTACACTCGTCATTGTGCTGCTTGGTTACTTTCACTAGGCGTTTGGTGAATTTGTCAATATTTTCTTGTTCCCCTAGTTTGGGACACAAAATATAAACGGACAAATGAATAAAATCAAGACTTTTCAGCCCAAGTTCAGCAGCAGTCCCATGCATGTAGATTTCGATGTCTGGATCAAAACATTACCCATTTCCTGGGCCTGGGCAAGTAACTTTTCAGCCTCTGCTCTCCTCTCTCCTCTCTTCTCAAGCTAGACCATGAAAGCAAGAAAAGAAATTAAATAAAAATGCAACACAGGATGCAACTCTGTGATGCCTTTAGCCTCACGGGTGAAGCAGATGGAGAGCAAACCACAATAAGGCCTGGCATCATCAAATATTAATAAAAAGCATACTTACTATTAATCCAATCACAACATGCAGGAGGGAAAACACACTAACCTCTGCTGACTTGAGCTGAGGAGGCTTGCCGTCAAACACGTACACTGGCTTGATACCATGTTCCAGCATGCGGATCGTCCGGTAGAACATTCCCATTAGGTGGCTATGAAAAAAGAAAATCCACCTCATTCTTGTGCTCACACCTGAGCAGGTATGGTACCTCTATAAATAATAGCTCCAATGGGTTTTTACTGTACAAACACTCTCTTTTTGGCTTGAAAGGAAAACGTGCAAATGCTTTAGAAAAAGAGTGTAGTTTAGTCTCATATATCTATACATACTTTCAATTTATATAGTGCTTTATTAGAACAGTCAAAGACGCTTCAGTGTGTGAGAAGCAACAGCATCCTCTCACTCTGGCAAAGTATAGGTTTATTTTCATTGAGAAGTGAAGGAAGCTAACTCCCCTGATTTGTTGCATCAGAACAGAATAAAGTCACCATGTCCCTTCACACTTCCCAGTTGTGAGAATGGTTTCATTGGCTGAATGAAAGTAGATAGCCAGAAAAGGGTTTGTTGAGGCTCTCAATACTGTTATTATTATGTTGGTCCTTTCACTTTCTTTTATAATTTATTCCATAGTTCAGATACTTCAAAGATTTTAAGGTTTTGTAACTAGAACAAAGACACTGAGATCTCTCTGAAACCATTAATTTGGTGGATGTGAAGCAAAGCTATGCAGCAAAGCTAATGTTTTTGTACAACATGGTTACGCTATATTTGGTGCCATCTCTCGAGCCAGGTCTGAATTGCAATATTTTCAAAACATCCAGTCAGTTTTTTCTCACATTATAAGAAGAAGAAATAACTTACGTTTAAAAACTGACTTCCTGTCATGCTAATGACCTGTTTATTTGTGGGAGTATCCAGTACTTTAAAATCAAGGCCTACAGTGTCTCAAGATCTAGGGTCTTAACTGACATGCATTCATTATTGCAGCTGTACCTTGTTGTCTCTCCATCTTCATTCTGCAGAACATTACCATCCTGTCTCACTGCAATCAGGAACTGGTAGATGCACATGGAGGCATCTATGGCAATTTTCCTGCCTACAAAAGGGCCATCACAACATTTTAGGAAATATTGTTATTACCCCCAAAATACAATTAAAGAATAATAATAATAACAATAAGAGGGAACTAATTTGATTGCAACGTCCATCTTATACGTGGACAACCCACAAATAATTACAAAGAAATTAGCCCAACTTAGTATTCTGGTGAAGTAACGTGCAACATTTACCAAAGTAGTTCTTGATGTCTTGTTCTTTGATAGCACCAGGGGCATGGTCTGCGATGAGCTTGGCGAGACCGTGTATTCCCATTGTGGAAGGAAATCTGGGACAAACAATACCAGGTTATTGCAGAGACAAGGCAGCTGTTTACACTGCAGCAGCTCACAATGTGGTCGACTTAACTGCCTATACGTAGAGTGGTGGCGGACTTGTTATTCTGTACATGACACTAAACGACATGAAATGTGATCTTAATAGTGCAAGGCCCCATACTCTGCAGCTAATTCTACTGCAGTCGAAAATGCGTTACTAAAGCAGCGTTCAGTAACACCGACAAGGCTGTAATTCATCTACTATTAGGTGTTACGTGTTGTAGCGTTAAGTTTCGTATCCGGATGAATATTTATGTTGTTTAAACGGACTCACCAGCTAGCAGCGTTGCTTCGGTTTAAACACTTTATCCGACCTCTCTGGCGCGAGTACCAGCGCGTGTTTTCGCGGGAAATCAAATACCAGACATTACCTGTCGAACTGTCGAGCGATGAGTGCTCCAGGGCTATTGAGTTCATGCGCATCGATATCACGGGTGTGATTAGCCTGGCCTGGGTACTGCCTTGAAAGTCACGAAGTGCCACCTGATTGGTTGGTTGAGGTTGAAGGAAATCCGGTCCATTCAGAAAAAAATGAGAAAGTCGCTTTGATACGAGCTATAAATTACACATTTTTATTTTTTAATACCTCCTTAAGACGTGAAAACATCAGTGCCATTTAAGCTGTTTACAAAGAAAAGCTATAATTAGTCTGAACATTCCAGTAAGCTCTCAGGTGTGTTTTGTTTTGTTTTTCCTCCTTCTTTTTTCTCCGCCCACTCCGGAAAATTGACCGGAGTCGTCGTTATTTTTATATTTTGAGGTGACGTGTAGTCGGAGCTCTTACTGTCGACCGCCTCTTGAGTCAGTAAAAGTACTGAATGTACCCGGATATGAACGCAAAGAATACATAATACACTGGTGCTGTGTTTCCAGGATTTCCAGGATGTCTGGCCGTAACATTGAGCCCTCACAGTGAGCTCCGCATACCGGAGCAGAGGACACCGCCGGGGCCTGGAGTCCAAGGAATCCAGCGGACAGACTGGTTCTGTTGGATCTGCAGCAGCATCGGAGCTGAGGTGGCACAGCAGGGAGACGTGTAGATCAGCTTTTGTGAGCTTGTTGTCTATAGATACTTATACTTTTTATGTAAATCGTGCCGTGAGTGAAATGAAAATGCTCGGTTTTCTTATAAAGTAGTGTTAATGGATCTCACGTGAGGCCCCTTCTCACTATAAGGCACGTTTCTTTACACTGAAGCAACAAGAGTAGTTGGACGAGCTCCGTGTCTGGCCTTGCTTCCTTCCACTGCTCCAGGCAAGGGAATCAGTGATTGCACTGCTTATCTTATATATACATTGTCCTGGTTGTGGCTATGAATCTGTGTTCTTGCTAACTGTCCAATTGAGATAACCAAGGTGTTTCTAAAGAGTTAATATCTCGGATTGAGTTAAATCGCTGATGTGTAGACAGTGAAAAGAGAGAGAGAGAGAGAGATGGATATATTGACCTGCAGCTATGATGCTCTTCTGAGCTTCAGAAGTGATCAGCTGGTAAAACACTTTCTCTGTACTGATATGCTCTCAAATCAGTATCATGATTAACTGATCATCTTACCCTAATTACAATTAATAACTTATTTGACTTTTGCTTGATTTTTTTTTTTTTGCCCTCATAGATCACCAACAATATTTTTGTTTGAAATGTGCTCAACTACATGTATATATGAATATACCCAATATGTTTGTGTGTTTTTAAAATTAGTGGGAAACAGTCAGCTTTATTTGCAGACACTTGTTTTCTTTCTAATGTGTGATGTGTAAAAAAAAAAAAATTTAAAAAGCTATATGTAAACATAAAACATATAGACCCTTGACACATTAAAAACAGGTGTTTACTGATATACAGTAAATACAGTAATGGTGCAACATGAAAATAAAATTCACTGCAGAAATATGCAAATTGTAAACAGTGAGTGAGTGTTCACATATTTCTGATAATTTATTGAAAATTTCAAACAACTGAAATGATTGACATGGACCAACTTGTCATTAATTGGTTGATTAGTTTGTTATTAATTGCGCAACTCTAAGCGATAGTAAATTAAAACAAATTTTAAAAAAACTGACCATGTATTAAAAAACAGCATTCTATACTATTAAAAATGGTACAAGTATGCATTTGCCTATGTGCTTGAGCTTTTCTATATGTAATCATAATCTACGATCACGTTATTATAACAGTTTTATTTGAAAAATGTGGCATTAATACATGGCAATGAAAGGTTCAGATTGCAGAGCGTATATAGTGTTTCTTAGACAATTTAAAATAGCAAGCAGCACCATAGAGAGGAAATCTGACGAGACTGCTGTGTTGTGAAAATTACACAGTCGAAACAGCATTTCTGGGCAATATCATTTACTCTCAGCTGCCCCAAAGAGGCAAATAAATACTGCCAAAGCTCATTTAACTTCAGCAAAAGAGAAGGAAAGTCCTCGTGGAATGATAAAACTGATGACATGCCTTGTAAGTCGTCTTGGTTATGCAGGATGTCACGGTTCTGCCTGAGTGGTTCTCAATTTTCTGCTGTGTTTGGTGAAATGATGCAGGAGTGACATTGCATAAACGCTCCAGATATACTGCTTAATACTGTCGAATTTGCTTGGTATTGAGCTATTTTCTGGACTTGTAGTGAAGGGCATGCACAAAGTCTCAGGGTACACTAGCTTCAGTCGCATTAATGCAACATAAACTGATGAGCGGTCCATCTTTGCTGCAGGGGTAACTCAGTGTGGAACAGGATACCTCCCAGGTGGCTGTCAGAGGACGATGGCGCTGCGCTGTGTCTTGATCCTCAGCTTGCTCTCCGGCTGGGCAGCAGGCTACAAGCTGGGGGACAATGTGACTCTTTATGTCAACAAAGTGGGCCCTTATCATAACCCCCAGGAGACGTATCACTACTACACGTTGCCTGTTTGCAGGCCAGAGAAGGTGAGTCTTTGTTCTGTGTTGTTGTATTATTAGTATGATACAGTCCTGAAAAAAAAAACAAAAAAACCTGGAGGTTGTGTTAAACTAAATGGTTTTATCTGGCTTTGACATCTAAATGATATCACGTGAGTTTAAACAAAAAGAATTAATAAAATGACTCAAATGTGGTGTTATTTCACTTGTGTTAAGATATCTGTATGATCAGAGGTTAAAACTCAACACTTTAAATTCAGAAGAAACAGCAATATTTTGTTATAAATGTCTGTTAAAATAGACTCATGGCAATAATATAACTTGAAGTAACACGCCCAAAGACTGAAGACGGTAACAAAGACATATCCATTCAGTGTGACTCATTCCTCCACGTATTTGCTGATTGTGTTCCGCTGTTGAGGGATTTCACCTGTTAGGTTTGTCCTTTATTTGAAGGCTTTATTCATGATCCTCAGCTTTGTAAAAGCGTCACCAAAGGTGCGCTTCTGTCGGCGTCTGTTTGACCAAAAATTGCAACAGCAGTCACTTTTCACGCACCCTTATAGGATACACATCAGCGTGCAGTGGTGAAGGACGCCTGTGCTGTTCTGAGATAATTCCCTGATATCGAACACATTTTACCGACTGATGCTTTTGTCTGCGGTGAATCACGTTCTGAATTTCTCTGGCAGGTCCATCACAAGTCCTTGAGTCTGGGAGAAGTGCTGGATGGTGACCGAATGGCAGAGTCCTTGTATCACATCCGCTTCAGAGAGAACGTGGAGAAAAAAACTCTTTGCCAGCTCACTCTTTCAGAGAAACAGGTATGGATATTTGCTGTGCAAATACCATCGTATTCCCCAGAGGAGAGGCTATGGGAATTCTGTCGTGCTGCTCACTTTAAACATTAACGCGCTGACAGATATCTTCAGTTAATTGTACTTTTTCTCAAATATAGTTAATAACCACTACAAGCAATTTCTCATAAAAAGACAATAATAAGAAGGAGAATTTCAGCATCTCCCAAAATAAAGGCAGTCCATCTCATTTTATTCTGCTTGTTACATCGCATTAGCCGACTGCAAACTGTGGTGAATTAAATTATAGCCTCTCATTTTCTTTCTCATTTTCTGTTAAATAAACTCTAAAAGGAAGTCTTTGTACTGGAAGCCGTGTAATTGGGTGTGCTGTAAATGTGTTTGTCTTGTGTGCGTTAGGTGGATGAGCTTCGTGAGGCCATCGAGGAGCTGTACTACTTTGAATTTGTTCTCGATGATATACCGATCTGGGGGTTTGTGGGATACATAGAGGAGAGCGGCTTCCTTCCTCACAGCCACAAGGTAAACAGAAGCTGACCAAATAAGCGTGCAAAGCTGCTCATCGTCCATCTTAGTCATGATATCTGATCTTTTCCCGTCACTCTTCTTACTGTCAGGTGGGTCTGTGGACTCATCTGGACTTCAACATCGAGTACAACGGGGATTCTGTGATCTTCGCCAACGTCTCCGTGAAGGACGTGAAGCCCGTTCCCTTGGAGGAGGGGGCAGGCGCGGCAGTCGGGGGAGTTGGAGTGGGCGGAGGCACCTTGATGGTCACCCACACCTACAGCGTGCACTGGTATGAGTCGAACCTGCCCGTCTCCCGGAGAGCCGAGCGCCTCAGAGACTACTCGTTCTTCCCCAAGACGCTGGAGATCCACTGGCTGTCTATCATCAACTCACTGGTGCTGGTGGTGCTGCTGCTGGGCTTCGTTATCATCATCCTCATGCGGGTCCTCAAGAACGACTTTGCCAGGTCGGTTTTGCAGTGTTTGCAGGGGACCTCCGTCAGTGTTAGTCTGCTCTCTTCTTCAGATGGTGAAGGTGCTGGATTGAACATTTAAGAGACATCACATGAAAGCGCGAGAAATCGTCTTGTTCCCTTTACGCTTTACAAACTTAATGAGAAAGTAAAGAATAATTGATCATTTTTTTCAATGTTAAGGTAATTGTTTTGCTTAAAGTTGTGCCTAATCAAATTTTTGTGATTATATAAGTACATGTAATCTCCAAAACCAAAAGATAAAGTAAAATAAGACACATTATACATTTCAGTACAAAAAAAGTATATATGTAAAAAAAAAAAAAAAGGGGGGTTTAGTTAAGGTCATCTTCCTTTCATGGCATCTTAAGAGAATATTACTAAAGGCCTGCTCTTTTCTTATGCACATGTTGATGCCTTCCATGTAATTTAGTACGAACAGTGATTTTAAACGGTGGAGGTTTGAGCCTGACGCACCTCACGCCTGACCCTAACCCTCTAACCCTAACCCTCTAAACCTAACCCTCTAAACCTAACCCTCTAAACCTAACCCTCTAAACCTAACCCTCTAAACCTAACCCTCTAACCCTAACCCTCTAACCCTAACCCTCTAAACCTAACCCTCTAAACCTAACCCTCTAACCCTAACCCTCTAACCCTAACCCTCTAACCCTAACCCTCTAACCCTAACCCTAACCCTAACCCAGGAGAAATTTCTCTTTCTGGCTGTCGAGTAGCTGCATGCATTTTAACACCAGCGGCTGTAAGAGTTATTGTGATGAAATGTTGTAATAAACCGCCGTTTATGGAGGTTTTAGAGAGCAATTTAGATCTTGGCTTGATGACAACAAACGGTTCTAAATGAGCACGAAGGGCAGACCGTAATGGTCAGAAGTTTAAGAGCTCCAGTTTCAACTTTCACTCCCTCTAATCATTCTGGGACATGTTAAAGATTCCTGTTTTACTGCAATTATGACTAAATTTGGATTTATTGCTTCATTTAATGGCAGCTCTTTACTTTATGAAAATGACTATATAGTATTGGTTTTATCCAAAAACTGCTTTATAAAGGAAGCAGAGGGTTTCTTGTTTGTACATAAAAAAAACATCTATAACCCCAAACCAAATAACACTGAGATGGATTCTCTTCTTACTGAATATTTTAATCAGCATTATAAAAGTATTATATAATTATTAATTCAATCATTATTGTAAAATGGAAATTTAAGAATCTGTTTTTAAAAAATACAAGTTCACTTAGGAATGATTTAATAAAGTCGCTCCTTTAATCCTTTTTGAATTGAAATCATTCACCTCCTTGATTTAGTCTCTCCTTTCACCTTTTTTCCGTGGCCTCGAGCAAAGAAAGCAGTCTACGACCAATCTGAGAGTTTTGTTGCATTCTGGGACCTGATTTGCATTTTAAAGGTCACAGTCTTTCCTTTTATGTTTTTAAAGTCTGCACATATCCTCTCAGGAAAATTTCAAGTAGAGATGTATAGTACCTGTGTCCTCCATATTGTCCTCCATGACAAAGGTTTCTCACAGAAATCACTTGCCTGTTACCGCAGCAACGATGGTTCTGGATGGAGTGTTGTCTGAGGGAACAAAGTCGGCCTTGCACCCTTAATCTCAACATGATGAAAGATGCAAATCTATTTCAGTCTTTTTTCTTCTTTTTTTTTGTTTTGATATTGGCCATGTTCCCAATAACTGTTGTAATCAATGACCAACATTTATCTAACATATATACTGTATATTTTTGTACAGAAATGTATAATGTGTCTATTTTTATGACCATTCATTGTGTGTATTTTTGCATATTTTAAATCCTACTTTTTGCAACAATGATCCTACAAGTGGGATTAATAAAAAAATTAAAAAAAAGTCTTATCTTAGTAACACCCACGATGTCCAAAATGCTTTTCTGTTCCCTGCAGATACAATGTTGAAGAGGAGAGCGGCTGTGATGATCTGGATCAAGGAGACAACGGCTGGAAAATCATTCACACAGACGTTTTCAGATTCCCTCCTCTCAAAAGTTTGCTCTGTGCTGTTCTGGGAGTTGGAGCTCAGTTCCTGACCCTTGCCACAGGTGAACATTCAATGTCGAATACAGACACACTAGTCAGTTACGTTCTCTCACAACATCAGGGACGCAGCAGTAGTTTTCTTAGTTCTGCCCACCTCCAGCAACAATCGCTCTGAGCGTCGGGTCTGTGCACCAGTGACACCAGATTGGCAGTCCCCGTGCTCATGCTCTGACCTCACCCTGACCACTTTATTGTGTCCGTATTCCTTTAGCCATTATCGTCATGGCTTTGCTGGGAATGTTCAACGTACACCGCCACGGTGCCATCAACTCGGCCGCTATTGTCCTGTACGCTCTCACCAGCTGTGTGTCGGGCTACGTTTCATGCAGTTTCTACACACAGATCAATGGCCAGCGCTGGGTCTGGAACATCATCCTCACATCATCCCTCTTCTGCGGTGAGTCCACCTTTCTGTTAAAGATGAACCCCTGACGACACGGTGACGTTCAGCTCAAACAGATTCATCCAGTATTATTTATTTACTTACTTCTGCATGATTAATTCAGATAATCCACTTCCTGAATTTTGCACTCCCTAAGGTGAGTTCCAGTAGACGCGTAGAAATTCAGATTTATCCAGGCAGAATCACTGTGTTCTACAGCCACACTTTACTGGTAAATATTGTCGAAACAGAGTTTGGACTAAATGCAACACAGTCGTCCTTCAGGAGCTATTTCTATGCCGGTGCGATGTATAATCTAGAGAGGCAGGCTCGAGGACCTCCACAGCCAATCTGGAAGCAGGGATGCTGGATGTCAGTCAGAGTTGGGGGTGCTGAGAGAAAAGGATGTCATTTAAAAAGTTTTAGTCTCCCAGTGGTTTTAGAGCATTTTACACCTCAGGGTGGGGGCAGTTGTTTTTATTGAAGTAAAATTCACGGATTTATCCATGTAATAACTTTTTTTTTAATAGGCTTGGTAACATGATGAAACCATTTAAAAACCCCAACAAAGCACAACAGCTGATCACCAGCCTCACAGATCTAGATCAGATGTTTAATTTATTAGTTTTATCTGTATCTCTCTTGTTTTTTTATTCATTATTGTTTATTAATTTATTTTACTATTTTTATCATTGTTTCATTGTCACCTGAATTTTAAAAAGAGGGATCAAAATGAACATATATATCCTCAATAAACAACTTGTATTTCTGGACGGTAGGCCAACTTATTGCGACCAAAAGTGAGTTGGGGGACTAAGAAAAGAAAAAAAGAAAGGTTTCTCTGCTTTGTGCAGACTATATAACATTGCATTTCTTAAATCAGAAAAGGGGGGATTGTTCATCTCTTGAGTGGTAAATTAATGGTTATTTAGCTCATCTATTTCTTTCACTGGACTCGCACTCTGTCGCACGTTATTCATTTTCATTAAATTGTGTGGCTGTTTGACTAAAATAACCTGTTATGTAACCAGCAGCTATCATTTATTAATCCCACAGCTCCCCTGTTCATCACATGGAGCGTCGTGAACTCGATCCACTGGTGGAGCGGCTCCACTCAGGCTCTGCCGGCCACCACCGTGCTCCTCCTGCTGGGGGCCTGGGTGCTGGTGGGCTTCCCCCTCACCGTCATCGGTGGCATTGTAGGAAAGAACCGAGCTGGCGGCTTCCAGGCTCCGTGCCGTACTCGCAACATCCCCCGGCAGATCCCTACGCAACCCTGGTACAAGCATACAATTGTACACATGGCCATCGGGGGCTTCCTACCCTTCAGGTGAGCTGTCTGTTGCATTGTTGGAGATTTTACTACGACGTGATGGAAATATTAAGAAATGGTTGAGCTTTTAGATGATTGTATCGTTTAGTAATGATTTTCAGTTTCCCTCACTAAATCTTCCTTTCTGCCTAAAAACCTTTCAGTGCCATCTCAGTGGAGCTTTACTACATCTTCGCCACAGTTTGGGGCAGAGAGCACTACACCCTCTACGGCATCCTGCTGTGCGTCTTCGCCATCCTGCTCTCAGTGGGCGCCTGCATCTCTGTGGCACTCACCTACTTCCTGCTGTCAGGCGAGGACTACCGGTGGTGGTGGCGGAGCGTCCTCAGCACCGGCTCCACCGGCCTCTTCATCTTTGTCTATTCCGTGTTCTACTACAGGAACCGATCTTCCATGAGCGGCCTGGTGCAAAGCACAGAGTTCTTCGGATACTCCCTCCTCACGGCGCTCGTCTTCTCGCTCATGCTGGGCAGTGTGTCGTTCTGGGCCTCGCTGGCTTTTATTCGCTACATCTACCGCAGCTTAAAGATGGACTAAACGTGAAATGAGAAGACACCCGCAGCCAGAGAGACATTTCCTCGTAAAAGACATGAACAGTCATACATATCTCCTATTGGATTAACTGGAGAAGAAACAAGGGCCTTGAATTTTGATTTTTTTAAATTTTTTATTATTATTATTATTATTATTATTATTATTATTATTATTTGAATCAATGAACTTCAACAGCTGTCAATGTTAGAATGAGGGAATGTTGGTGGATGGATGACTGGATGGAGGGAAACTAATTTGGGATGGGATTGTTGTGGACTTGAGATGATGAGACAACATAATACAAAGGGATTGCTACTTTCTATCTGGAATGAAGGGTTAAAATGTATTAAAATTACTTTAAATGGATTTAATTTGTATGATGTGGTGTGGGACACCATTCTACTCTGGTATAATTTCATTTAAGCAAGAGGGGACAGACATTCTGTACTTGTGCATTACACTGGTTATTTAATGAGCATTACAGTACCTTGATAGTTTTCTTTTTACAGCGGTCCAAGTGTCAACACTTGTAATCAATAATACCCCACATATTTATAGCGGCCTGGTAAAATATGAGAATCATTGTTTTGCACTTGGTCTGAAGCACCACGTCGTCTCTGCAGCTGATAGCAACGATTCCTTGTAGATTTGAGAGCTGTTGCAAAAATGTCAGTGATGGATGCAATATTGTAATTGTACTCTACGGTCACTATTGACTTTGGTTCTGATGTAAATAGTCTTTTCAGTAAAAATACTTTTTAACACAAATTGTCTGCAAATGCTGAGCTGGTTCTTCTTTTTTTCTGAGATTTCTTTCACATAACTGGTTCTTTCAGTCTTTGGGATCCTGTCGTTAATACAAACATTTCCAAGTACTGACTTCTTTGATATCATAACGAGAGGATGCACCACAGACAGTAAAGTCAGGCTGTGGATAAAGAAGCATTGCATCATTTGAGTTTCTTTTGCACAAAACCTCTTGCACATAAGATCAGGTGTGAAGTTCAAAGGAAAATCATTAATTGTGCATAGTTGTAAGTTCATACTTTCTATTAAAGTGTAAAAAAAATGCACTGTCAGGACCACTGCTTATACTCAATTCAAATTCAAAAATACTTTATTCATCCCCAGAGTTCAGAATTCAGTAATGCCTTGGAATGGTAGATCATTTCCATTCTAATATTTCAGATATTGTGGATTCCATTGTTCCCACTAAGGTGAACGTTGTCTCTGGTAAGATGGAAGGAAAAAGGGGAGTGTTAAAAGCCGAACAGAGGTGGCAAAAAGTTTACTAACCTTCCTGTGTCAGTAGAATCAGAACTAAACTCTTCCAGGGTCTAAAAGAATCTGTCATCTTTGCTGAGAAAACATTGACATCTAGTCCAGGACCAGTCCTGAATCCACTCAAAACCAGTTCAGACAAAATGACGGTTTTATCCAATCAACTACAAAATCATGGAGGATATTGTACGTCAACTAAACTCCGCCTACTGTCTTGATGTCTCATCCACAGCTTTTTCAAAGATTTTTCCTGCTTCCACTAGTTCACATGATAATAAACAACTAGATAAGCTACCATAACTATGCAGATGACACACAGCTTTACATTACGTCAGCAGGTGACTTTGAACCCGTACGGGTGTTGACTGGATGCGCCATCATTTCTTCAGCTGAACAGAAACAAAACTGAAGTAGTTATTTTTGGACCTAAAAGAGGAGTGAGTACACAGCTTTATTTATTTCAATTAAAATCCACTATCAGGTTCAATATCTGGATGTAGTCATGGACCCAGACCTGAATCTTCAGACACATGAGGACAGTTACAAAGCTGACCTTCCTACACTCAGAGACTTTCCCTCTAACAAAGCAGAGTGGATCCAAACTGCCCTGATGGTTGGGCGAAAACTCATTACATGTCAGTGGAAGTCCCTCTCTGCTCCCCTGATCGCTCAGTGGCTTAAAGATCTTGGCAAACTGGCTGCTTTGGAAAATCTCTCATACAAACTCATTGACAAGATGGTCAGCTTTCACACCAAACGGGACCCTTTCCTCACTTTCATTGGTAATAAGTTCCCTGTCTCTCTAAGGTTTTAAGGTGGCAGGACCTAAAGTCACACTACTGAACTCTCAGTGAGTGCTTTCTTTCCTTTAAGCCCCTTTTTTTTTTTAAATTTAATTTAAATTTTTTTTTGTATTTAATTTCATTTAATTTTTATATACATATATATATAATATTGTAACAATGGTTTCAAAATTCTGTACCATTTTTGATTGAAAATCAAATAAAGTTCTAATCATAAAAAAAAAGAATGCAACATTTGAATTCAGTTAAATTTTATCTACATAGCATCTATTATACCACAAGCCAAACTCAAACCCAGATCATAACCCCTGAGACCAGAGAATATGAACAGTGGCAAGAAAAAAAAACTGTCTTGGGAAGAAACCTTGAGCAGAAGAGGATGAAGGACAAAAATATGAAGACAGAGAGGACAAAGAACAGTGAGAGGACAAATAACAGAGAAGTACAAAACTGTTCGCACAAAGAAATCCAAGCACATTTCTTTTATACATCCCAATCAATGTCGAATTGAGTGCACATGTTTGAGTACCCGACACCTCCCTGTCCACGCCCCCATATAAATATATCATATCTAAATGAGCCGTGTACCTGAGATTCCCCTAACTGCACAATCACAAAACTAAAGAAATTAATGAGTAGGTCGGGGGGAAAGGAACTTTACCAAAAGCAAACAGGAGGTGCTACTCACTGAAGTGGAGGCGTCCAAAAATGTGCTTTTTGGAACGCTGACCTCTGGCATCAGCAACAAACGCAAGAGGAGTGGGTGGGAGAGTGTGCGTGTGTGAATGCTGTGGGGTCAGAGAAGGGCACACAAGCAGAAGTGAAGAAGTGGTCCGTTATTAAGGTGGATGTGAAGTGCAGAATGGCTGCAGGCGAGGGGACAGGAGAAGACAGGCCCACCCTTTTTGAACAGAGAATCAGCGCAATCATGGGTGACACTGCTCTCTCAGGGGTAGTGGAATCACATGTGGGTGACTCTGATTACCCCGAAGGTATTTACCTTCGGGGTAATCAGAGGTAATCAAAACCTATATATTTTGTGTAACTGAACAAATGTGTTCATACAGCCTGCTCACAGCCCCATGAGATAGAGGTCTTTGCACAAATGCTGTATGTATGGTATGTGGTTTGAAAACCGTTCAATACATATCTAAGCATGCTAGCATAGCAAAGAAGATATGAGAGACTCATGTTTGATCACTCAATTTATGTTGTCTAACACAGGAGAGATTTGCCACATGCCACAGGCTTGGGTAAGTCCTCCAGTACTAGTATGCCACAACCTCCTACTGCTTCTTCTACTGTCTCCCTGATTGATTGTGTCCTCACCCCTGCTGTGCTGAAGTCACAGCACGAAATCATCAGAGCAAGAGACTGCATAACTGATTATCTAGATCAATTGATAGGCATCGTCACAAATATTGCTGAATCAATAAATGCATTGATGAAGAAGAGAATCCTGCGTCCTTGTCTCTTTTGCGTGGTTGACATCAAATGGTGCCAGGCCCAAATGGCCTCCTGGGTAGGAAACACATTCATGGGTCCAGCTTCTGCTTCCTCCGATGGGGGGATATGCTGTGGTATGGCATGCCAGTGTGGCCGTACGAAGTGATCAGTGACTTCCAGCTCGGTTCTGGTCTCAGCCAATCACAGTGGGAGCGTAATGTATAAAGGGGAGCAGGGAGCATCGGTCTGGGTCTGGTTGGCCGGAGGCTGGGTCACATTACATCACTTCCTGGCTCTGTTACATCCACTTTGGTGTGGTGGCAGAAGTTTGCTTGGTGTTGCTGCTGGTTCTGTGATCATCACCGCCTTATGTCCCTCACTGTTTGTGGATTGTTAGGTGTGCATCCATTAATGTAGCGTAGCACGTGTGGCAACTTGTGTGCACACGTGTGCAGATCACGCTCGCATGTCGTCAATCCCTCTGCTCTGTGCTGTTCTGTGGGACGGAATGACTGGTATGTACCAGCTTTAGTAAGTTCCTTATGACTGTCTGCTTTCTTTATTTTAAGGTTAAAGAGAACCTAGCCGTGGCTTAGCGTCGGCTATACCACAAGAGAAGCCCCTGATGCTTTGCCTTGCTTTGCTTCACTTTGTTTTCTCTCGTCCTCGGTTGTGCTCGACCACACACTACTTTTTTCCATGACCGGCACGGCCCCTGATCGCTGGGACTGAAGTCTGCAGAACTGTTTGCTCCGCCAGTAGCTTCCATTGCTTCCTGGTGTCTCCTGAGCAAAGTTGTGGCTCAGCAATGTTGTGTTTCCCCTTGATCATTTAATTCAGAGCCGCCCGTTAAAGTTTGTGTGTCTGCCCCTGGGAGAGAATCACGTGGTCGAGTATTTGTTTTTGTTTTTCTTATCGTTTGTGGGAACTCTTTGGATTATTCTGCTAATTTGTCTGTTTTCTTTTTGTTATTGGGATTTTGTTTATTGATTTTTTGTAGATTTGTATTTATTATTAGTTTTTGTTCCAAATTAAATTTTCTCCTTTTTTTCTTTGGATATAATTTTTGATTTCACCTAACCAGTGGTTTTCTTGTTTTCCTCATTCAGGTGCTGAGCCTACAGTGGTGGATTGGTGCTCTGGTGGCGGGTCCCTCTTGTATCGTGTTTGCACATCAGATTGATTTTCTTTTCTTTAATTTTTCTTCACATGTGGTGTTCCTGGGGTCCCTTTTCTTTGGTTGGTCCGTCATTGTAAGTCTCAGCCCTGATGAGTGTTTTAACTTTTTTTTTACTTGAAGTAATATTGCAATATTGTTTTAAAACTTTAAAAATAATTATTTACAATAAAATTTGACCTTTTGTACCTGTGAATCGAGTCTCTGCCCTAATTACAATGGACCTGAGTGCCTTTCTGTTTTGAGGTATCAATCTAAAGAATCCCCTTGGTGAAATACCCAGGGTGGCGTTTTCTGGTAACCAACCTTAACTATTTACATTGCTCTGATACCTAATTGCTCGTGCTGCTACACCAGTTTGCCACATTGTGGAGGACGCCTCATGCCATCACATTATGGCACACATTCTCAGGATTGTACAGCAGCATACCCGAGTCCTGTCCAGGCAGCACCACTGCCCCTTTAGCAGACCGTTGTCCTCTCAACAGGTGGCTGAGTGCGGGAATGGAGGTCATTGTACCTATGCTCTTGATCGGTCTGAGAGTTGGTGAGAAGGGTCATCAGCCAGCTCTTAAATGGGAAACCATGGTCACCTAGGGTCATTTGACAGCAGACAAAGTTACCTGTATTTAGTTTCCATCCAATTTATACATACTTACATGGATCACATACTGTTGTTGCAAATTAGTGCAGAAGTGCGCCAGGAAAAAGGTGAGGGTGATTAAGACATTTCACACTTTACAAACGGGATTATTAACATGAGTACTTTGCACACAGAGACAATCAGGGGCTTGTTAGATCTTAAGCTGTAGTTTGACCAGCAAAAAACAGCAAGTCACTAACTTTAACGACCAAAACAGAAATTGGGGGCGTACATGCTCAATGCAGATCACTGGAAATAATATTTGGATGATTACACAAACTTACTCACCAAAAAGACACCCATCGCGCACAGTGCCAGCTTGTAGTCTGTTCCCAACAATGCAGTAATTCAGAATGTGGGAATTGTGTGTTGAACCAGACCGCCTCACCACAAGGGGGACGGATGTAAAGCACAAATATCTATATACTAGACTTGTGAGTGGACTTCTGAAAGCACATGTATTACTTGAGATGGACA
>JBAMYA010000013.1:4433194-4446008 GCA_037176975.1 Arrhamphus sclerolepis
CAAGGTCTCATTTGTTCATCAGCTTTGACCAGTCTGTGTAAGAGTCCACAGCTCTGCCACAGTAAATTTAAAAGTGCGACTCCTCTTTAAACCTTAGGATACCCCCACCTCATCTTCACTAAGAAACCTCTGGAACATTTGGTTCCAGTGGCTTCCTAAGATGAAAGTACAAGGCAAGCCGTAAATGGTGGATTTTCCCAAACAAAACTGAGAAACAAAAGGTTCCAAACCCATTTCACATCTAGACTAATCCCAAACAGCTTTTGAGTGGGAAAATGTGGAGAATTGATTTTGGAACATTAATTTATTACTGATGTTATTGTTTTTGTATGTAGGATATCGTCTATCGGACCAGTTCTACAACACTCTGATAGAGAAGTTTGACCGACAGAGGAAGGGACAAGTGGCCTTCGATGACTTTATCCAGTGTTGTATTGTATTACAGGTAACAAACTCTTAATGGACCACAACATACAGCCATATGACCATGATGATCCCTCCTGACACTAACCACATTGACAAAAAAGTTTTCCAACTCCGACTATTTTCAGTTTCTATTATTTTTCTTACTTATGTTGAAATGTTTTTTTCCCTCCCACTGGTTAATTTGCAGTTCTTCAATGATGAAAAATTCTTGCCCCTTTTTGGCAAGAATGTCAACCTAAACTATTTTGTTAGAGTACTTCAATACATTTCTAAGGTCCTGTTTAGACCTGGCATCAACATCCATCCAGTTACAAGTGGACAACTTTAAATAATTCTTTTTACACCTGCCATTAACATGCATCACCATATTTGTCTGAAGTGGGGAATTGTTATCAGATCTCGCTTACAGACCTACAGTATATGCAGATATACTATATATGCAGTTATCACATGATTTCCACCTGCAACGACTAAATGTTTTTATTTTTTAAAAAACAAAAACATGAGAGGCAGCAGCACACCAAATCATGCCTATTTACAAATATCAAGTAAATACAGGCTTTTAGATCAACAATGTAATTTTGGTGGGTGGATGATAATGCGTTTTGTTTTGTTTTTTCTTAATAAACTTTCTAAAAGTTTTGCTTCCAAAAGAAAGGCCATATGACTGATCTGGTTAACATCACAAAAATAAACTGCAGTTTGTTAACGAGTGAAAATGACAATTTGTTGACAGTTTCATTCATTCTAGCGATCCAGTAGGTTTGATTAAACCCTTCATAATTCATCATCCATTCTACATAAAAACATGTATTGAACACATGTTTATGGTTACCACTTCCTCTTGTTTCTCCACAGAGGTTGACCGACGTGTTCAGGCGGTACGATACTGACCAGGATGGCTGGATCCAGGTTTCATATGAACAGTATCTTTCCATGGTCTTTAATATAGTATAACATACACGGATGACCACAGAAGAGCACAACTGGACACAACTGTGCCAAAGCTCCCATCACGCTCCAGATGTCTGCTATGATGCACACTACAAGATTTTTTTTCAAACCTAGTTTTAGTCCTTGGTGGACTGCTTGATATAACCTATGACATCAAAACAAGAAAAGTCCAATTCTTGATGTATGTTTAGAAAGGAAAAAAAAAATCTTGTAGTGTTTTATTTTGTTGATCTGATTATGACTGTCTGTGTTGGGGACTCTGGGTTGGGAAATATTATCGACACATCTGTCTTTATGTCTGTCTGTTTATTAATGTTAACATTTTTAATGTCTTAACTCTAATTGATACAGTTTAAAAGAATATCCGTTGAGAATAAAATAATGCCTTGTATATATGATTTAAAATGCATTGCATGATTTTCAGGGAAATTTAACCCCACTTTAAAGCATGCTTTCCTTTTGTCTTTACTGCCCTACTGTGCTCAAAGCCATGTTTACAAAAACTGTGAAAGCAGGTGACGCTCTGCTTTAGAATTCACTGACATGCCAGCTTACATGCCATATTTGTACTTTTTTTTTAAAAAAAACAACAACAACAACAAAACGAAACAGCAAAACGTCAAGTGTCAACATAATTTTGTTGGAGGGTAAGCATAATGTCTCTAGTATGGCTTATTTTCTGTGCATGATGCCTTAAAATGTGTACAAAAATGAAAAAAAGATGAAAGATAAAACTTTTATTAAAAAAGGCCATCTGATGTGTTTGGTTATGATTTACAGGATGACAAACATTCAATGTTGAAAGGTATATTTTGGCCCTTGATCAAAGTAAAAGTACTCTGTGATGCAAAAATGCTACACAAATACTACGTCTCAAGCATTAATACTAATCTCCTACTAAATTATTTATTGTATCTAATAATTTTAATTGTGAGGCAGCGTAATCAACTGTTACAGCTGCTGAAAGGTGGAGACACTTGTAAGAACTTTACTGGGACATGTTTGGAGCTGAATAACGGGGAAACTGATTTCTGGTGAAAGGTTGGATGACGTGATTAAACGATGAAAACAACCGTTTTTCTTATTATAAATGAGGCGAGATTAGTCTTAAAATTAACCAGTAGTAAAGGATGCTACATGAGTACAGTTTATTAGGAGGTACACATATGTCCCTCTGAAATAAAGTGGAATCAGTCTAAAGGAGTGTTACAAGTAAAGTTTAACAGAGTGCTTAAGTAGGCACCGAAAACATTAAATGTTACAGCAGGGAAGTTTCCAGATTTAAAAAGGGTAAATATCTCCCTCTGCTGTGTGTTTGCGGTTTTTACCACTGCAATGCACCAAGTGAGTGCCCACAGAACGTTACGCATTTAGTCTTAGTTTCTGTCAGGAAGTGTGATAGTGTTGCGCTGTCAGTTGAGTCGTTTTGTTTATTTTAATATTTTTATACGAGGCTTCGACGGGATTTGAGTTTTGTTTATTTTTACTAAGTTCAACAGTTTACCCTTCATTTGTTGTCTTCCTGTTTTCCAAAGCTCCTACGGACTTTAATAATACCGTGTTAGTAATGGCGCTGAAGAATTTTCGGAGTTTCACACCAGTTTTAGGGACTTATTGTCAACATAAAACATTTGGACAGTTCAAGTGGGCGTCTCTGAGTCCAGTAAAACAATACAGCGCTTCTGCGAGAGGAAAAGACAACGAAACAGGTACGAGTGTCTGTGGTTTGAGCGTGCAATGACCGAAGCAGGACTGTAGGGGGCAGCACTGGCCTCCACGATGGAGAAGACCAAAGACACACCTGCAAATCTTCACTTTTAATTTTACTTCAAGGCAATAAAGCTGATGAGACAAGACAGCATAAGTCAACCTTGATGGGCTGACGTTTAATAGCGGGCAATGCAATGAAAAACCAGAAGTCTCATCCTTAAAATAATTATGAAAATTGCATTTTTTAAAACTGTACCTACATTCTGGGTGAATGGCCTCAAGTTTCACCTTTCCAGCCCATACAAGAGCCCACCTAGTATGCCCGTTGAGACGGTCACTACTGAAATAACACAAAAAGAAATTGACTTTAAATAAACCCTCAAGTTCATTAAGTGTGATACTGAGTCAGCACATACAGTGTATTATATTATTTCAGTGGTAAACTTAATTCCAGTTTCACTTGTATTTTTGCTGTGATTTAATTGCTGATATTACTTTGCATTAACTGTCTTTTATTAATGGGGGCGCCAGGCTTATTTTCCATCGCTGCTGTTAAACAGTTCTTTTAATTGTGGCCAAGCTTCTTGTATGTCTCCACTGAGATTTAGGACCACTCCTTTTGCAAAGCTGTCCAGGTCTTTGAGGTTGGAAAGCTTCCTTGCTATCTCTCTGGTCTTAATCTGGATGATTCACTCATCTGGATTGTGACTGTGAACCCTTTATGGACTACTTTAACTCTATATTTCTTGATTATTATTATTATTTGGTACAAATCTGCCCAAAGATATGCTTTTCTTTTTTTTTCTTCTTTTTTTTAAACAAAACAAAAGCAATATCCCAATTCCCAAAATTATGTATCCATGGAGATTAGCCTTGACCAGCGTCTCTGCTGGAGTGTTTACCTTTAAAAGTTGATAACAGGATTTCTCAGCTCCATCAGAACCTTGGGTGATCCTAGGGAAATTTAATTCAATTAAATTCCAAATGCTTTATTGATCCCTGAAGGGAAATTCAGTAACACGAAACAGGGCTACACTAGGATAGAAAACATCAGCATGTAGAAAAACTCAGTTTTACAGCTCAAAATGCCCCTGACATGATCAGCAAAACAGAACAACGTAAACATTTTGATGGCAACAAAGCCTTCTGTCGACAAGCACATACTTAAAAGCATTAGTTTTGTTTTTAAAATAATTTTATATATGTATGTGTGTCCTGATCAAATTTATTTATTTAATTTGGCTCTAGTGGCCTTTATTAACAGTAGCTGGACAGGAAGGAGAGGGTGGACAGAGAGGGGGAAGACATACAGCAAAGGGTCACAGGCTGGGAGTCAAACCTGTGACTGCTGCAGGACTTGTAGCCTCAGTACATGAAATGCTCGCTCCAGCCACTGCACAACCCAGCAGCCCAAAAAAATCTTAATAAATCAAAGTATTCCATTTTTGGGGATGCTAATGAGCATAAATGTGTATGGTATTGGTAATAGGATTATGTTAAATTGATTCTGATTTCAGTGTTTTTGTACACTTGAAATGAAAACCCTTTTCAATCATTGTTGCAACTGAAGTAAAGCTGAAAACATTACACAGCAGTAGTTTAGATGCGGTTCACTCCTCTGGAACTGTACTTGTGCCGCGTAATGATTTGTTTGAGGTGTAGCAGAATACAAAGCCTGCCACAGACAAATTGCCTTTTCTTTTCATCCTTCACTGGGTTCAGTTTAGTCTTCCACAGAATAGCCTGTGTGAGTGAAGTTAATGCATCCAGTAGCGTTGTTTTCCTGGCTCCCCTCCCTTGGATGCAGTTGCCTCTGGGTGTGGTTGACAGTTGGATTCTCTGGGATGAACTTAAACAATTTCAGGTCAGCTGCCTTCTACAACCTCAAACCACAATCCTTGGCGAACTCATACATGCTCATAAACACACACAAAAATCCTCATCTCACCTCAGCCCAGATCATCTCTTCCAGGCTCTCATCCTCTGTTTTCTTTTATCAAGTCTAGCTTTGTAAAGCCATCCATGTTCCACCTCCACTGATCCTCACGTGGGTTTTAAGACTGATTTCTCTGGATTGTCTGTTTCTAGGGGAAGTGACCTGTGTTAGTTTTCATCTCTGCTTCTCCCTCATTCTCTGTCATTAGTTACAGGTCAGACTGTGGTCTCAGAGAGAAGGGGATCTGTGGTTACCGTGGCGATAAACCGGCCAGAGGTGCGTAACGCGGTGAACCAGGAGACAGCGAGGCGTCTGCTGGAGGAGTTGCAGGCCTTCGACCGGGACCCAGACTTGAATGTAGCCGTCCTACATGGGAAAGGTAAGATTATTGTGAGGGAAGGATTGGATAGATGAAAACTATCTTTTTATTGTTTTCCAGGGAAGCTGCCAGAGAGTCAGTGACCTCTCCATTGGCCCTTTATTTCAGGCAGATGTTTACAGATGTAATGCAAAGTCTGAGCCTTGTTTAAATATATTTAGCTATCTGCCAACTAGCAGTCCACAGAATCGGATATTGTGCTCTTGATACTGCAACAGCATGCAAAATTAACAATTAGAGTCTTTCATTTCTTCAGAACTTAAGATATAAATGGTATTACTGGACGGCTTTAAGTTGTCCCGAAAACCTTTCATGTTTTAGAAGACATGATTGGCTTAATGTCATTCATGGAAATTATTTGAATTTCATGAAATTCTGAGAATGTTAAACCACAACATAATGGGAATCATGCTTGTCTGTTTACTAGCTGGGAGTTGGTTGAATGGATTGACATCACTCTCATGTGGAGCCACATCTTAGATTAGTTTTAGTACACGAAAGAGGAAAACAGCAAGTGTGCCACAATCTAGAGGCAATAGATTATTCCTTTTTACAAACAAAAAAACAAACAAAACCAAAACTGTTAACATGGAATAAATGATAGTGGGGAAAAGTCTTACACATTCCTACACCCATAATCTTGTTATATAACGGTTTTAATGACATCCATATTTATTTTCCAGTCTTTTCTAAGTATAAATAAAGGAACCTGGCACTTCAACAGAAATAGAATGGAATCCTAATTTATATCCTTGCAAATATCCGTAAGGGACAGTCTCCTTCAAGATTTAAATCTGTGCTTGGAAGTGAAGATCACACTAGATACTGAATTTGGATGGTTGAGCCATTTTCCTCTGGACATTGTGCGGTTCTAGTTTATATATATCTTTAGGTCAACAGATATGTTTTTTTTTTATGTGTTAGTATTAAAATAAGGGACAATAATGAGCCAACAGATAAATTGGTTTGCTTAATTCTCTTTTTGTATTTTATAAGAGACTGTGAAATAAATCTAGATGGCCATTTAAACTTTTATAAAACAAGACTAGAGCTGCCTAAAATGTTTCCCACAGTGCTTTTATGTTTATTGAATCTAGAAAAAAAACAAAGTGTCTGTTCTTCAGTTACTTCTAAATCCAGAGTATTTAGTCAGTTATTAATAATTTATTTTCTGTGCAAAAAGGGAAAGCATTTAGTCTGTAACTTGTTCCATACAGTCATTGAAGATCATGGGATCCTCATTTTCATCAGTTGTGTTATTGAATTTAAACTTCTTTTTTCAATTTTCCTAACCCATTCGTCTCTTCCAAAGTTCCATCCTTGGGTCGTTCTCTCCATTATCCTCTTCTGCAGGTCTTTTTCCATCTTTTCCTCCTCACAGGGCTTAGATCTCACCCAAACACTGAGGAGACCAGACAAGTGCACATGTAGTGAAAACACACACACACACACACACACCTGTGAAGTGGCCTGCACTGTGTCAGCCACCCAAGACCAGAATCATGTCACAACTCGTAATGTTTCTGAAAATAATCATGACACAAACTGAATGAACTCCCTCCCCCAGTGGAAATACTGTCTTCAGCCCGTGTTCTGTATGAGGTGCACTGTGGCCTCCAAGTATATACTTTGGTACTTCAGAGGTTTGAGTTTCTGCACATAATAGCTGAGGATATGTCTGGTCTCAGCTGCGAATTGAAAACAGTGCGCTAAAGAGTAATTTTACTTAAATGGGTTAGCAATTAGCAGCACAGTAGGTAGTTTCAGCAAAAGTGGCTCCTCCGCAATTCCCACAATTTCAGTAATGTAAGTGTAATCATCCCACCACACATTCTTGTCAGCAGGTTGCTCTCTGCTGCTGCACAGTATGACGAGGGGACTGACCCTCATTGGTGATTAACAGTGCATCAGTGCTTTGAGATGACAGGCAGAGAAGTTCGAGCATTGATGTAATGTTTCTGCGAACATGCGGAATCCATTTTCTTCAAATTAGCACCAACACGATCACTCTCTCAGCTCTCATTTTTCAATGTCAGGGTGTTTTCTTTTAGCTTATGAAATTAAAAGTAATTGCTTTCAGCATGTGCTGAATATGTTTGGGATTCAGATTTTGCAGGCTGAATTTAGGTTTGGTACAATTTACATGTCCACCGATGTCACTGTGGACAACAAGTGAAGCAGAACAGAGACCAGAGACACTTCTGATGTTTCTACGCCTGTTTGGCTCCTTAAGAGGCTTTTGTAAAGTTTATTTTTGATGTTGCCGCCACATGAGAAAGACGAGGGCGGAAATGTTTGATTTGTTTAGAAGTCAGTTCAATCAGCGCTAACTTTGAGAGTTAATGATGTTTTAGTTTCATCAAGATTCATGAAAAAGTTAAGCAAATCTGAATTTGGAGAGTTCAGAAGTGCGTTTGGTTGGTTTCCTTAACACCAGACTTATAAAACAACCTCTGTATGGACACTTGACTTGTTTTAAGTCACAAGTCATCGAGTGTTTCCGTTCACAGGGACAGTGACACTGCCATTGTCCCTGTGAGGCAGCAAATGCAACGTTGGAGCCATCAAAGTGAAGCAGCTTGCTGGGATTCAGCTTTGGCACAGTGTTTTCCAGCTGGGATGAGTTCAGCCTGCTTTAATGTCAGTGGAACATCTCCATCTTCCTGTTTTAGCAGAAAAGAAACTGCCGTGTTAATTTCAAATGCACACGCAAGCAGTGATTCCCAACATTTTTGAATTGGAGGAGACATAGGATGGACAAGATCCCGACAAGACGGGAACAGTCGTTCTTTGTGTATATTCAGTAAAACTGGCACCACAAGCTTTTTGTTTTAGTTAAATGAGGGTGGAAGCTCAGTATTTTAATAAAAGGAAAGCTGTTTGTTATTCTTCATTAACAACTCTGTGATTGTGTAAATTTCAATAGTTTTGTTTTACCATGTAAACTCACAAAGGCTTGATGGCGGCAGATTTTCCAACAGTCCACAAAAGAGAAATGCAGACACTTCTCTCGAGACACATTTTGTTTTGTCACAGTAAAACTTGGTGGTTTATTTCTTTCTTTGCTGATATAAAGTAAAAAAAAACAAAAACATAAAAACAACAATGGGACAGGGCGACAAAAGTATTTTCGCCTATAATTCCCTGTGCTGACCCACAGCTGTAATCAAAGGTCGCAGTTTCACAGTTCTTCTGGAACATGTGTTCATTATGATCGTTTTCATTATTGTTACAGAGAGAGGAAGATTTTGTGATTTTTATGACTTCCTGCCTGAGCCTGAGATATTGTTTGTTTGCTTCTTGAACGATGTTGTAATTACCACATGAACCCAGTGGAAGAGGTTGTGGTTTCATTGCGTTATTCTTCCATTAATGAGAGTATGATGTATGTGCCTCTGCATTGAATTTAAGTTCTTCAGGAAATGTAAGCATTTGTTTGCCAGCATGTCAGAAGAAAGCTCCTATCCAAATTGCAGCCCTTTTTTTTCATACACATCATTTTCTCTTCCTCTCTGACTTTCCAGCTGCAATACTTTGTAATTTTGTGGTCTCTTCCAGGAGGGAATTTCTGTGCTGGTTATGATCTGAAAATGCTGGCCAATCAAAAAGCCCCCCTTAAATTGGAGCAAGATGTCACTAAGGGTCCTGGTCCAATGGTAAGCAGTATTTGTGCTGCGATTGTGTGTGCACTTCTGAGGTTTATATATACATTTCTGTAGGATGTTAAGGAGAGCTAAAGGTTTCTCAAAAAAATAAAAACCAGAAAAATGGTCAGTAATAATTGTGTATATTTTTAAAATTTTGGAAGAAAGGTAGCAGGAAAGATTTTGTTTTAAGTACTGGAACTGAAAAAGGGAAATGCCTCAGTCTCCATGGTTTTGTATTTGGGCAGAACATCCTGGCTTCCTGCTTGACAAAGAACAAAAAAAAATCACAAGTTAAAGTACTATAAAGTTCAAGTACTATAAACTTTTAAACTGAAACCTTCATAACGCCTGTTTGGATTGAAGTCTCGTTCTCATAAGAATAGTTTTCTACCTCATTTACATGTGCGACATGTGTTTGTCATGTGTAACATAATTTGACATCCTGGCACCAAGAAGGTTCCTATAGGGGCCTTTCTGTGTGGCGTTTACATGTTCTCCCCTTGCTTTGAGAGTTTTTCTGGGTGCTCAAGCTTCCTCGCACAGTCCAGAAACATGCATGTCAGGTAAATTATCAATCCTTGGTCGTAGGAATGAGTGCAAATGTTTATGGTTGTCTGTGATGGACTGGCGCCTGGCAACCAGGAGTATGGAGGGATGGATGGATGAAATCAACAGTATGCCTGAATCACCTACAGCTCCTGAAAAGCAAGGTCAGATGAAATTAGATAAAATAAGATCAAACTTTGTTGATCCCACAGTGGGGGGGGGCATGTAAAAAAACAACATATTAAGTAAAAAGAAAACAAGTTTTTAATTTAGCAATAAAAAAATAGAGGAAGATTAAATACAATATGCGAAGAATAAAGTTACAGACTATATCTATACATGCAGATTTGGAGGTTTATGTGTGTGAGCTCGTGCACAGACACATCTGTGGAGTGAAAGAAGGGACAGAAAAAGCTAAGAGCAGGTAGTAGGTTTGGAAGATATGGCAAAAACCTATATCACAATATGTTTCTTAATTTTGGCTGATATGATATAATAAATGATAATAATAATAGATTTTATTTGTATTGCACTTTATATAAAGCTTTTTCAAGCCTTTTCTTAATGATAATAATATTGATATATATGAAGATAATTTATTTAAGAATAAGTTTCTGTAATCTGTGTGAAGGAGACAGCAGAAGCTCAGTTGATCACTGCAACCTTGCACACCTTATCTTGCTGAAATTCCCCAATATCAGAACCACCTGCATCTTTATGTGCATGTATATATGCATATATATCTCTTGTGGCAGGCTTGTGTTTTGAATTGGGAGTAAGGGTGTACGCAGGATCATATTAGCATATTCATATATAAGAGTGTTTTTTTTATGATGAAAATTTTGATATGTACAGTTTTGAGGAATACTCATTAATAACTGCTGGAGTCTTTGGAATTGAATGGTCTTCCTACGCAAGCAATGACATCATTGCACCTCAAACAGAAAACACAATGATTCATTTGTTCAGCTCCTGCCAAATCCATGATAATTTGTTAACCGTTTGTTTGACAGGCTGAGAAATAGTTATGAAATTATATCTGGAATGTTTTAGCAGATAAAGATAAGAATATGACAGAAGTCTAAATAGGAAAAATGCACTTGCTTGATTTTGAGAATTTTTGTGCCTTGTTCACGTCATTCATGTCTTGCACGTTGATTGATTTGTGCAGTTCTTTCCTCCAGGGTCCGTCCCGTTTACAACTCTCTAAGCCACTGATTGCAGCAGTGAGTGGCTTTGCTGTGGCTGGAGGGCTGGAGCTAGCTCTGCTGGCTGATCTGAGAGTGGTGGAGGAGAGTGCTGTCATGGGAGTCTTCTGCCGCAGGTTTGGTATGCCCGAAATCTCATAATTCCTTTATTGCTTCCGTAGTTACCAGTGTAATAAGTTGTGCACGTCTTCCTGTCATGGTGATGGCGGAACCATAAACACCAAACAACATTCTTTACAAAAGAGGTAACAAATGATTTCTTCCACCTTAAGAAAAAAAAAAGAAAAGTTTTTCGGCTGAAAAGAAGGAGATAAGACCCCAGTCAACAGTAGTCTGGTTCAAGCCTTGTGAGGTGCTAAGGTTTGAAAGTCTCACTGTGGGTCTGTCTGAGACACTGCTGCTGAAACATTTGAATAATGCCCTTTTAATGTCTCCATTAAATCAAATTTGTTGTTTCACATGACACACCATTCCTTTTATGCCATATGTATGCCAATATCCGGCCTCACGAGGATAAAAAAAACAAAAAAACAACTATTGTTTGAATTCCTAAAGCTCCAGTATACCTTGTAAAAACAATGAATTTTGCTCTAAGGTAGCAGATCCTCAGTCCAAAACAAACAGAACCAAAGCTGAAAATGTAATCTAACTTGGAGCCTTTCAAGAAGATTGAAGATCTTTCTTGTCAGGAAAATCAGAACAATGTGAGCTCTGGTCTTATCCCTCTTTTTGTTGGAGGCTCTTTAACTTGTTTATTCAGTGGAGAAAATGCTGTAACATGTCTTGCTCCAGACCACATGGCAGGAACTCAGCTTCTGTTTTTACAGGAAACATGTGAATATGCAGTGGTAAATACAGCTCAGCGAGTCACTTCATCAGGATTTTTAAATCTCCAAGGAAATCTTCTTTAAAGTCCTCATGAAACTGAATTCAAACTTAAATGTCTCGCCTACACAGTATCTGACCTAAAAAAGTCCTGGAGTCTAATTGTTTCCTGTAAAATGATTTGACATGTTGATTGCTCATAATGTTCATGGAGGTGAATGTTAATTTTGCATCTAATTAAATATTTGAATTTAACTGGCCTGATATGGAGTGGTGGGCGGGGCTTGAATAGACCATTGTCGCCAACCAATCAAAGCAGACCAGGCTTTTTGGGTAAGAGTTTAACCTTCCTAGCTTTTATGTTTTACAATAATTAGCTTTTTTGTCACAGTTTGCACTCTGCTAGCCATTTCATGAGGACTTAAAAGTTTTATGAAGTTATTGTTTCAAATTGAAATTTCTTATATACGCTCAAACCCAAAATGATTCATACCCCTGTCAAATACAAGGAATTTCTTAATTTTCTCATTTACAGATCATTATTTCACTTCAGATTTGATATAAATAGGGCACGCATGAAAGTCTGGAGCTATGACCAATTTATTTTAGATATAAAGTGTAAAGCAACATCTTTAACAGGGTGAAAACAAAAAAAATCTCAGTGTCCAAAATTATTTATACCCTGTCTCAATAATCAGTTATAAAACCCTTATTTCTCATCACAGCCTGCAAACTATTTTTGTAATTGTGAACAAGTATCTGAAGAGATTCTGGACTGTTCTTCCTTTGAAAAAGTTTCTAGATCCTTGAGGTTGGAGGGTTTCTCTGCTGTCACCTTTTTCTTGAGCTCCTTCCAGGTTCTCAGTGGGGTTTAAATCAGGACTCTGGTTGGCCACTCCAACACATTAATGTCATTGTCCTGGAACCATTTCTGGACCACCTTGGCTGTAAGCTTTGGATCATTGTCCTGCTGAAAGGTCCAGTGCTCCCCCAGGTCCAGGTTCTCTGCTGACTGCCTGAGGTTTTCCTCCAGAATCTTGATATACTGCTCTTTTCCTCATGTCACCTTCCACTTTAACCAAGTTTCCAGGTCCGTTTGCAGAAAAGCAGCCCCACAGCATGATGCTTCCACCTCCACATTTCACAGGAGGGATCGTGTTCTTTGGCTTGTAGGCTTCACCCT
>JBAMYA010000013.1:4464332-4483408 GCA_037176975.1 Arrhamphus sclerolepis
AAGGGAATTGAAACAAGAAACCAAAGTGGTGAAACGAAACCGGGTTGAAAAGTGGGAAAGTTTGGTTTTCGGAAAAAAAAAGGGGGGGAAAAGGCCTTTTTTTTTTTTTTTTTTTTTTTTTTTTTGGTCAATAGAGGAGGGGAAATAATATAATGTATCATAACATTACTCTGCTACCTGCGCTGGTCTCGTGTGAAACAAAAACAACACGATTTAACTGGACCTCTGAACACTTTGTTAGATAAGGTATCCGTGCAGACCTATAGCATCAAGACAGTGGAAATTAGCATTTTTTTTTATTTTCAGGTAGTCATCTTTACTTGTTTTACTGAACCTGCACCAAACCAAAGTTTCAGTGACATCCCAGTGCTGAGTTCTTTGTTTCACCTGGCAGCTCATGTGACGAGGCCAGGCTTCCTGCCAGGTACAGCACTTTGCAGACCTGTTAAGGTCCGCTAATGTGCATATTTAAACCTGTGCAATTGTTTTCTTTAGATATTAAGAATTTCCTTATTTTTCTAGAAAGTAAAATAGCTGAAGGAATGGATTATAGATATGCTTTTATGTCTATTGATAATATAACACTAGGATTCTAAATGTAGTAAATTAAAATACTGTCTTATCTATATGATTGTTTAGTGTACCAAGAATGACACAGAGAAAAAAGAGACTGTTTTTCTTTTCTTTCCCCCTTTTTTTTTTTTTTTTTTTTTCACTTTAAATGTATAATTTATTTCCTACAGTGCAATGAGGCATTGATTTGTGAGCACAAATTTAAGTTTAAGTTAACTGTCATCCTCTGCATGGACAAGCTGATGGATGCCTTTGCTATGGCCAGATTTGTCTCATTCTCCTTATTTATAGCTTTCTCAGCAGCCATGGGATATGTTATGCTGTTTTCATCGACATAACAAGCCGTATTCTTGCGTTGATCGTCCTGACGTCCGGGGCGTCGGGATTTCTCCTCGCCTCTCTAAAAAGCCTAAAACCAACACAAATAGATTTTTCAAGAAATTATAATACTTAAACATCCTGCAAACCATGACATGCTTGAGAAGACAATACTGGATGATGATATTCAATATAAAAGGGCTTTTTGTGATTAACTTTACTGTCATTCATTTTACAGCACAAGTACTCTTATGAATTAGTGTATTTTTTCGCAAATGATATTTTCCCATTCTGTCCCATTCTGTACTTGATAATAACTGGTCACCAAACAGCCCACACTGCTGAGAACATATTGCATTATTGTCAGAGATTACCAGAAGTAGTGACCTTTACACAAAGTTTATTTCTTTCTTTTTAGTTCTTTTAGGAGGTTGCACTGATTTTGCTTTTACTTTTACATGCACTTTTTCTTTTTCTCTCACGACTCCTTTTACTGAGCTTATTTAAATCTCTTTAATGATACAGTTGCCGTTACACCACATGACACAAGCTTTTTTTTTCGTGAAAACTGCTGGCATGTCTTTGGAATTTCAGAGTGGATAAAGGCTGTGAACCTGTGAACTACTGAACTTCAAGACGCATGCCTGCGTATGTCCACAAAACTCCATCTATTACCATAATGACCCCAGCATTTTGTGGCAGACGGAAACGGCATTAATGTCACTGGATATTCCTGCTGTCACATTCTTCTGTGAAGCCACCAGGAGGCCTGTGGGGATTCATCTTGGAATAATAAAAAAAGGAAGCAAGGCCAATAAAGAAATAAAAGTTGGAGGGAAAGGCACACAGAAACATTGCATGTAGGGTGACAAACTCGGGTGCAGGTGGCAGGTGATTTAAAGTGTCCTTGAATGAGCAGGGGCGGGATGTTATTGGGGTGTATTTGTTCACATTTCTGTGCAGAAATATAACTACAGGACTGATTAGAGTGAAACTAAAAGTCTCACGCTCCTCTGACATTTCAGAAGGCGACAGGATAAGATGGACAAATGTGACAGCTCCTAAATTTATTGATACAAAATTGATTGGCTCTGCACTCTTCACACTCTCTGCACGCTTTGGATTACTTTGCAAAACTTCTGTCCTTGCCGACTTAATCAGTGATATCAAAACCCTGAACAATAATAAACCATCACACATGAATTTCAGTCTTCTTCTTCTCCCATCAGCTGTTCCCTTCATCCAACCCTGTCCTCTGCATCCTCTCCTCTCACGCCAACTAACTTCATGTCCTCTTTCACTACATCCATAAATCTCCTCTTTGGTCTTCCTCTAATCCTCGGGCCTGACAGTTCCAACCTCATCATCCTCCTACTGATACATCTGCTGTCCCTCCTCTGTACATGTCCAGATCATCTCAGTCCAACTTTCTCTCCAAGACATTTAACAAGCGCCGTCCCACTGAGGTCCTCATTCTTGATCCCGTCCATCCTCGTCACTCCCAAATAGAACCTCAGCGTATAATTGCAGTCAATCTTCTAATTTAGTCATTTGGCTCCGCTTTTACATTTGCCTCAAAAACAATTTTTTGCTAAAAATCAATGCAGAGGTGATTTGCACATATGCAGGTTACGCTAATGTCCCGTGTTATATTAAGATGAGGATCACAGAATTCTGTGAAATAAAGTAGGAAAATATAAAACGAGAATATTTCAGTTTGAGGTTTGTTTTGTCTTCAAGCTCAAGATTGTTGCTAAAGTAATTAAATCTTTTTTTTTTTTTTCCTTTTCAACAATCTATTTATTAAAGCTGCGGGTTTCATGGTCAATAGCCAGTGGTTTTATTTATGCTTTGTTAATAAACAAGAAAAACGACCTTTAAATTACACCATGCCTCTTTACTGTGAAGTGTAATTCACTGATGTGTCAAGTAATTATTGGCTTTTTGTCTTCATTCCGAAGATGCCATTTGCCCATTTTGTTTGTCAAATATTAAAAAAATTAAGATGCAGAGTCGCTATTAAACTACAGCAGTAGACGACGGCTAAAATATGACTGTAAAAATTACATCTCTGTTTTATCCAGCTATGCATATGCAGGTGCAACTGAAAGGGCGTCAACACCAATGCAGAGCAATCAAATACGTCTTATACAATTTGTATCTGCCAGTTTTGTAATAATATGACAGGCCTATGCTAGAATGAGGTTACATTTCAAAGTTTTTTCAGTATCTCTCTGCATTAATTAAAAAAAACAAGATCCTGAAAAAGCAGTGACAATCCCAATACCTACATGTGTGAAACTAAATTGGCCAGCACGTAAATAGATCAGGATTTTACATCACATGTGCAGAAATATTTCCCTTACTTTCACTGAGGAATATTTGATTCTTTGTTCCAAGATTTGCTGCATCGTCTGGAACAGATGTTTGCATTGAGCTGAATGTTATTGAGAAAAACAAACCAAAAAAAAAAAAAAATCTTACCGCTGCTGAAATAAATTTCCATTCACCAGGAAGCCTTAGAATGTAAAAAATTCAAGCCCTTCAAAACACAATGGGTATGGAAACATAAGGTTGATAAACAACATTTGTTTTTTCAACAGTGTTAAGTGTATTAGGGTGGAGTTTTCCCGCAAGGTTAGGGGCCAAAGGTCAGGGAATGTATGTGGCTTCTCACCCATGCAAGTCCTTACTAGTACGCAAATACTGACATGTAGGACTTTGCTTGTTTCTGCACTGATAATTGGAGTATAATGAATAGACCTGTTAGACTGCCAGGGGTTACACAAGAAGTCCTCATCCCACACTGTTGTCACAGAGAAAGCCGTACCCCTCGGCCTCTCACATGTTACCAGATTGGCTGTCTCTCTGAAGAGGACGTGCCTGAAACAACAAGTGAGGGTCCACAGTGAGAAAAGGGCCCCATGTGAGCGCAAACGCTCCTGACCCTCCAGAGCAAGTAGCCTCCCTTACTGCTGCACTGCTGCTGACAAATTTATGAGCTTGAGGTTGACCCACAGGCTGACTTTCCAAGCGTGATACTGACAGGAAAACAGTGGTAGAGATGGAAGGAGACTAAGATGAGGAAAAGAGCAAAAGGAAGAGAAGCATGGCATATTATTGATTTATTTTTCTTATTAATTTGAGAATCCTCCCCCTTTCTTTTACAGGAAAAAACCCTAAGAGATGATCAAACTAATAAAATCAGGTCACCAAATCGATACAAGACATGTGCTTTTGCACAAAAATGTCCAGATACGAGAGATTGGATTCCTAAGTGAGCCAACCCGTGATAAGAATATATCCTCTCCTGGTGCCAAAAGCAGTTTGGATGTAAAGATCTTATCACTAAGGATGTGCAGGGGGAAACTCTGCCCATTTTTTCCTCCTCTACAGACACTCTGAGCAGTCAGTCTCCTGGATACCTTATCTGACAGTCTTCTATCAGACAAAGTGTTCAAAAGTCAAGTTAAATCCTGTCCCAGGAGGAGGACGCCATTTGTTGTTTTGTTGCGCAAGGTCAATATGCTCAGAAATTGCTTTTTACAGACAGATGCACTGCATACTGTCTGTATGTATGACCACAGCTGAACCCCGAACATTTAAAAGATATAATGATCTGGCATGAAATCTGGAGTGCTGTACAACTGTTTTCAAGGAAGTATATTAGCAGATGTACTACCATATCCATCACAAGTAGCCAGTTACAATCAGATCTCATTACCAGTTTTATATGTAATAAAAGATGCAACCTGCATGGTTTCTGTTTGCAGTTGAGATTAGTTATGCAAGGATCCCAACTCTGGAATGTTACAGTCTAATGTGATGAAACACAGACGACATTATTCCCGTATTTTGAAGTGCTTCGTTTCACATCTACAGCTGATTACTAGCTTTATGATAACCGAAGCAGCATCTTGAACCTGGCGAGTTCTTGTTTTTATGTGAGCACGCAACCCAATTGTGTGGACTAGGACACATTCATAAACACAGTACTGACTATGTTTTGACCTACAGCTCATGTTTTCCTCTTGTCATCAAATTAGTATGTGTAGCTGTGCGAATGTAAGGCTAGGACAAGCTCAAAGTAACAGGCTCAATTCATTATGATATTATGACAATTTATATGCTGTTAGTAGGCAACTTCTGTATTATTCCTTAGTTTAGGTCTATTTACTGTTTTTCATTTTAAAAAAAGTTCTATTTTTGACTTTTCTGCTGAAGATCATTTGCTTGGAAGTTGAATTGCTCTTGACAATTGGACAGTAAAAGATGCTCTGCACATGCTCCACTGATCCCTTTCACCTGGAAGTCAACAAATCTGATTAGTGCATGGGAAAAAACAGATTACAAAAGACATCAACCACAGCTAATAGTGTGCATCTCATTAGGACAAAGATAAAGTGTAAAGAACATAAAAATTCTACAGAGTTCCAAATCTGTCCAATTAACAACTGAACATGGTGCCGGTTTGATGCCAACATCGCTTATTAGATGTTTTTGTGTGTGAATTAGCAGGTTAACTGAAAAATACACAGTGTAGCAGAGTTGAACCTACATGTGTCAGTAAATCAAAAAATCTTCTTTAGTTTGTATTCTGGAAGAATTTCAGAAGTCCATTCAAGCATGCTGACATGTATCAGCTGCTTTTTCCTCCTTCTGATCCACCTGCAGGTGGATCTTAAGAAAATGACAGTAGAATTTAACAGATATGAGTCTCCAATGCCGCCATATTGCCCAAATCCAGACAGTTATGGCTCAAAAGAAAATGCTGAACGTGTGTTTTAAAACAGCAGTTTATAAACCAGTGATGTCATGTCATGTCAGCTATCTTATAGTCATGTAACAAACAAAGTACACTGTAAGGTTTATGTATCAGGACACAATAAAAAAGTCACGTGTTCCTACCAGGTCTTAAATTTAGATAAATGCAACTTCTTATGAACAGCAGCACATGACATGTTACACGATATAATGGAAATTAGGCCAACATGATGAAGCAGTGTGGAAAAGCTGAATACACCCTACTGATCTTATAGTATTGTAATTAAGAGGGTAAGTAGTAGGTAAGAGTTGATAATCAAATGAACTTCATCAATAACAAGTGTGACAACTCATTTGTTGGAAAGGCAGCAAGGAGCTAGAGGGTATAGAGGTTCTATCGTAAGAAAGATAATTCATAAGTGGAAAACATACATGACAGTTACCAACTCTTCCCACGTCCATAGCATTTCAAATGTACAATTTCCTGACAGTACAATTATCATAAGATTGCACAGGTGTGATTTGTTTAGAAAGGTTCCCAGGAGGAAAACTCTTTCTCTCTGCAAAGATGGCAGCAGGACTTTAGGTTTGCAGTGTTGCATCTGAACAAACCACAAGATCTGTGGAACAATGTTGTTTAGACAGACAAAACCAAAGTGGAGATGTTTAGCCATAATGCACAGTGTCATGTTTGGGAAAAAACCAAACACAGCATATCAGTACAAACACATCATTCTAAATGTCAAGCACAGTGGTGGATTCAGACTTGTTTTGCAGCCACAGTACGTGGGCACCTTGCAGTCACCGAGTCGCCCACAAATATTGTGTATACCAAGATATTCTAGAGTAAAATGTGTTGACATCTGGCCTACAAAGATGGGCTGAAATCAGGCAGTGCAACAGGACAACAAAATCAGTGCATCTACAATGGAATGGCTTCGAAAGAAAAGAATGAAGGTGTCGCAATACCCGAGTCAAAGTCCAGACCTCAACTTGATTGAGGGCTGGTTGGGGTCTGGAGCAGTACACATGTAATCAGCTGCCAACCTCAATGAACTGACGACGGGGACAATTTCCACCACAATGGAAGTATCACTGAGCTCAGTTGAATTGAATACAGTGATTAGTTCAAGTTATTGTCGCTGTTGGTCCTACAAGTTATCCACACATGGGTGAACTTAGTATTTCATGCACTTCTTCTGCATTTTGGCTTAGTTTTATTCAAATAAACAATGACATGATGTAATATATAGCATCTTGCTCATATTCCCCCTCTTTTTTTTCAGACCTGGCAATTCTTGTCCTGGCCTGAAATGAGAAAGCCAAGAACTAAGAGGATCCACTTTGCATCTCTCACTCTGTGGTTGATACAGAATTTAGTTAGGATTATCTGTCAGCCACACAGGATCTTGAAAAAAATGGGGGGAAAAACACTGAAACGCTGAAAACACATCAATGCGTGCACATCCTCGTGATTTTCCTTTGAAAAGTGATCCAGCAAAGAGACAAAACCTTGATAGGAGTGAATCCATGACATGACTAAGTACCTTTATGCACTATTCACCCCCTTTACAGCATGGGGTGGTTTTGATTATTCCTGAAATATTTATTTTCCCTCTTTGAATACTTCTTGTAAGAGTAAAAGCAACAGATGCAGTGCTCACCATGTTACCTTTGTGTTCATATTTCCTGATTTTAGCCATTTGTCTTAGAGGCGCCGTTCCCTCCGTTCCCATTATGCTGCAGCATGTGTGGAAGTCAGCTCTGATGTACTGTGTTTGTTTTCAATGAAAGGTGAAATAGTGTGCAGAAATCCACAGGTTTCTACACTTTCCTCTTACCAGCACAGTGCTGACATTGTAGACAGATGTATTATTAGAAACTTTGATTATTTTTCTCCTGATTTTCCTCAAGGCCCACCTGCTTTTTGAATATGTAGGTATCTAGTTACCATCGCTGTTTTTGGAGCTGCGCCTGTGTGTAAAACAAGCAGTAGGTCTTACATGTAAGTCACCCCAGGGGGGAGACTCAGGCCAGCGTGGACTGATTTATCAGTGGATCATATGCTCTGCCTCTAAGCCACTGAAATGCGTTGTGGTCACCGCAGGCTTTCCAAAGGGAATCGCACTGAGGTCCAACTGTCTGTATGACAGAGAGAGGTGGAGAAAGAAAGCAAGAGGTGAAGATGGGAGCTATAATGTTCAAGAGGGATGAAAAGATTTGAGAGGAGAAGAAGAAAAGAAAGTGTTCACAGAGAGAGGGAAAACAGCATTACAGAATCAGCCAGCCCTCTACCTTGAGGCTGTGGAATGCAAAGCCTCTAGTATTTTGACTTCTCATTTGGAAACAGCTGTGTTTCCCTTTTTCAAAGATATTTTTTCCTTATTTATCGGATCCCTCAGGAGAGATTCATCTCTCAACCCTGACACTGGCTTCCTCCTCTAAATCTAGGACCAGGCCAGCCTAGCTCCAACACACATGCACACCTGCTGCCTAAAAGCAGACATTAACAACTAAAGCAGGCCTCTTTGCAGCCTCCTGCCGCTCCTTCATACGCACTGAAAAGGCACACACGTGCAAGCGAAAATACCCGTCAACCAACATGAAAATAGAATTGCTACACGCACATGGCCAAGTCTGTGTGAGTTCTCAGGTTGTTTCCCAGATTGTTTAAATTGAAGGAATAATCTCTGTGTGCATCATCCAATAGTCAGCAAGTAGCCGCGATCGCTGATACAAGTGCCTGAGAAAATGAAGCCAAGCATCAGTGTATCTACAGTAATGATAAAAACAGAAAAAAGATCAGAGACGCTTTTTTTTTGTTTTTTTGGAAACAATCAGACCTCCTGCTTGTGTCACTCCACAAATTCCCAAAAAGTATTGACTTTAAGGTAATTTAGAGAAATATCATGCAGGGTTAACTTGCATTGGGAGATTTTATTCCGTGTCCAGGACACAAATGTCTTCATTTTCAAAAATCACTGACAGATTTGCAGCAGGTTTTTATCTTCTTGTGTCTCCGGGCCCCTCAAATGTTTTTCCCCAGTAACTTAAAGCAACGAACAGACATGAAAACGTGACGTTGCGACTCTTTGCAGCATAATGCGAGATTAAACTTTCTGATGTAGTGGTGTTGTTGCCGTTCACACATGTTGGACTGCAAAATATTTTGTGCCACAGGTTTGTTTATGAGTGCAGTGTTTGCTTAAGTTTATTTTCTTGTTTGCCACAAAATGAAGAGTTCTGTAGTTCTTTTTTTTTTTCCTGCCAAATCGATTCCCAAAGAGAAAACATGTTGAAGAGGGAGTAAATGAACCCACACGACAAAACCACACCATCAATCTTGTGCTGTTATTCAGAGTCATACGTTCAGTTATCTGCCGCTCTAAATCAAGTGTAGGTAGAGAGTGGCTTTTTACTGAACTTTGACTTTTACCTTTTTCTCCAGTCATCCCTCCACAGGAAAGAAAAACAACCCAAAAAACAAAACAAAACAAGAAAAATCTTGTGTGAAAACAGCTGATCTGAGTTGAGGTGAAGTGCAGACCACCATTAACCTGACAAAAGGCTGTTGTGACAGCTGCTCTACTGTAGAATTAAGTTTTTATTAACATGTCATAAAGTTTGGGAGGGAGGAGGGAGAATCGGTGTTGTTTATTTTCCAGCTCATTTCTGTACTGATTTCATGGATTTTCTTCATAAATGTGAAAAAGATGTTGCACCGTCTTTTGCTGACAGGTCATTGGCTTGAAATGGTGTCCAGTGGAACAAGCACTTGTTTTTTTGGGGACTTTAGGGGAAATTTTAGGCCTTCGAGCGTTCGGACAGACACAAATGCTACGTGTGCGTGCATGAACTCAGCAGGCTTCTTCCACCTTGCGCACGTGCATTTCTCTTGTTGGTCCTGTGAGGTCCTTCACCCATTACTGCACATTTTTTTCCCAAGTGCAATTTGAATAAAAGGTTTTTGCTTCTCTAAAAAGTAAATCAAAAAACCATAAGAGAACAAATACCGCATTTCTGATCCAAGAATTATCATACCACAGCTCTGCGGAACTTGCAAATTCTCCCTGGAATCTGTAAACAATCTTATGTTATGATCCTTTAGAAATGCTTGCAAAATTGTTTTTGTGAACAAGGGAAACCTTGAACCTTTGCTCCAATGCTAAACCTTATCTCACACTCACATAGACTTGTTTTAATCTTTAGTCTATGCACAAATAATGGGAAATTAGAACTGATCAAAGTGCATAATCTCCACCAAAACTTTACCTTTTTTCAACACATGCAGAAAAAAAAAAGCATAACTTTTTAAAGTGACTGCAACTTCATACTTATTTTATGTATCTTTTATGTCTGTGTAGAGGCTTTTGGTCACAGAGATCCTAAAATCTTAAGTAGAAGGCACCATTACCGGAGTCTGAGTTCTTTCTGCTTAAAGTTGTAATGTGTAACATTTACAGCAATGAGCTGGTCAAAGGCAATATTTATACACACCCCCCCCAATTTAAAATACAACACCAGAACAACATTTATAAACAGAGAAGTATGCTCGTGAGGGGACACGTCACCCTCATCAGCATGCTTCTCTCTTTGTAAATTCTGTACTGCAGTGCAGAAATAATCCCACAAGTACTTCCCAAACTGTCCCGTGAACTGCTGGGCAATGTTGACTGGTCAGATCTCTGCTTCTGATGTTTTGGTGTCACTGAACCAGAATTCATTACATATACTGCAGTCAATCCTTCGCTGCAGCAGAGACAGTAGCCCCCTTTTTCGATGTGTACTGCTTTTCATTCATCTGGATAACACGTCAGTGTCATATCTGTATGCTTTTCTGTAAGATTTTGCAACAAGGTCTGACCTAGTAGCACACACACATCACTTTCTGACACAACACAGGACTGAAGTCAGTTTAATGGACAGGCGCACGCAGCAGTAATGGGTTTATTTGGTTTATGATCAGCTGGTGCTGTGCAATTACATCCTGGTAAATAAGACACCACTAAGTTGGTTTGTTTTTCTTTTCTCAATAAAACCTAATGTTCATTAAGCTTAAACATGCAGAAAGGTTATATTTCAAGATGCCAACATCCAGTGCTGCAAAGCTTTACACAACTGCTGCGGTGCTGTATAATGTTGTGAGAAAACCATGAGGACTTTGATGATACACCGCACTGGATTTACAGTCCAATCTCCAGCAAACGGTAAATATAGCGTGTGCTTCGTAGAGCTCTCTGTCACTTTTCCAGGCATGTTTGAATAAAGTTTAAGGGGCCATTAACAGAAAAGTAAGCAGTTACTGCATAACTGAATACCATCACTTTAACAGACTGATTCACCCCTTAATGTTTTGTTTTATCTGCCTGAAAAGGCTGAAAGGGTTAATTATGGCCTCATTTATGCCACTGTTCACACCATCATGTGTCCTGAATACTTGTATTTCAAACGACGGCTAATCTTACGCTGCACGATGTTGTTTTAAGGTACATTTCCTTCTTTGCTGCATTTCATTTCCTTGTTTAAGCATCACACGTTACCTTATGCTGCACTGCTTTATGGAATGGTAGAGTTGAACAAAAACAAATCATGCACAGGCATTATCATGCCTTTGTAGTATAAATGCCCCCAGTCTTTGAGTTTTGGGGTCCATATTTTAATCCTGACTAATAGTAGTTGAAAAGATGGAATAAAATCTCTTATTGACACACAGGTATGACATATCCAGCTACCTGGAGGCCATCTGGAGACTCAACAGAGAGCTAAGTCTCAGGCTGCTACTACTCAGCTGTCAGTACATTGATGGAAAACACTGATATTACACAGTCCAACAGCCATACCTTGGATATTTATCTGTTAGCAAAACCCCAGCAGAGGAGCAATTACAGCAAATTACCCTCCTACCCTTGAGGTTAGACACACACACACACACAAACCCACACACATTGTGCACAGGCTGAAAATCTCAAAACGACAAAAGATAGATGTCTATCCAGACTTCATTTTATCATCTTGCATGGAATGCAGCACCGCGGTGATAGAGCCCGCTGTGGTGGGAACAAAAAAAATCAAATACAGCCTCTGCAGATATGTGTGTTTGTGTGTGTTCTGGGACAGAATGCCTGACATTACTTCTCATGGTTTTGGATAGGTCCTTAGAAAAACCCGAATGGTTTTTCAAGGATTATATGGAAGATGATGCCTCTAGAAAAATGTGATTATATGGTTCAAATGGGGCCTTTGTTTCAGGGGATGCCTGACCAGTGAGGTCATTATGTACTGTAACCTGTGGGAGGTAATAGAAGAGGAGCAGGCTAGATATCCAGGCCATCTATGAATGTGTGCGTGTCTGTTTATGCAGGACTCTCTGGACTCTATTAGTCTTTTTTCTCCCTTCTTCTTTTTTGCACTTTGCTAATGTTTTGCTGTCTGATTCATTTTTCTGCATATCTTGTCCAACCAGTTGTGGATAACCTATTGAGGCCAAGACACCTCAGTATCCGTCATCAACTCCATCACTCCTACTGGGCACCAGCAGATTTCTTTTTTTTAAAGTAAGACCGTTTGGGCAAAACGGTTTTATTTTCAGTTTTGAGACTTTTGGTCCTTTTGGCTTCAATATTTCAATATCACTTCTTTGCTTAGAATTCGCTGTCAAGCCCAGATTTTGATTCAAGAGTACATACCATTCTCAATGCATCCAATAATCCAGTCTGACAAAACCCTCCACTCGCTGAGCATAGTTGCTGGAAGTGGATTGCTACAAAACACAACAGAAAAGATGACAAAAAAAGACAAAAAAGAAGCAATATCGCATTTTTCATTTTAGTAAAGTGCCACTACCTGGACACCCAGGAGCTAGTGGGGCTTTTTCAGATTTTTGTGAGATTGAACAGAGCGGAGAAGAGATACGTATTTACTGTCAATGTTACTGTCAATAAAATTATTAAATTCTGGCTGTGATTTCAAGCTCATTTCCAAAATACAAAGTAAACAGTGCCAGACTTGCATAGCCTAGCTTCAGTTTTCATGTCTCAAGTATGTAGTCAGTTGATTTTTCCTAAAAAAAAAAAGTTTGAAAACCTTAAATAAGAATTCTTCCACTGCTGTTTTAGGTACCAAGCATTTGCATTTTATTGTTATTAATGTTATAAAGGCTTTATTTGTTTTAATTTTGAATATGGCTTTTTGCTAATGGGATTGTTTAAATATTCAAACGTAGAATATAAAACAGAGTAATACAAAAGTATTTGTCTTAATGCAAGTAATCAACTGAACAAGTTTTATTGTGATAAGTATTGTTTAGAAACTTCCCCCTACTCACCTGCGCTGTAGTTTCTCCCATGAAGTAAAATCATCCCAGACAGACATTTATCTCTTTATCCAGTCTGAAGCTGTTATTTTAGCTTGAGCCCGGCCAACTGAGCATAAACACATCTCTTGGCTCTTCTCAGCTCTCTATCAGGAACACATAACAGCAATCAGTAAACAGCAATGTGCTAAAATCACTCAACTGATTTCTGCTGGACACACGGCATGCAGCTGTTGGCTGCTGTTCTCTCTTTGCTAATGGGGCTTGACAGTCTGCAAATGGGCTGCTCTCACTGCTTCATATCCTCGCTATGGACGGATTCTGGTGGCTGGCCCTGAACTCTCATACCCCCAACCTCTACGACTGCATGTGCACGTGTGCTGGGAATGTAAGTGCAGGACCTTTCTTCCTCTTTCTCTCATCCACCCTTTGATGTGACTATGACGTTTTCATTTTTAATATCTGAGCCCACATGTGTGACTTTGTGTGTGTGCGAGTGCGTCACTACATGCCTTGGACATAAATTCTCACCAGCCAGTGGCCCTCGGTGTGTCGGTTTTGATCTAGGGTCAGGGGAGAAGATCAGAGACGAAGATGAGTCTCCAAAGACTCGTAGACAAACCGTTGCTCACAGCTGATGATGACTCCCAGCAGACATCAAGCCCCTTCATCCGTACCTCGACCCCAGGAGCTGCACTGCCAGCTCCCCGACTACAAAGAGTCACGCAGCGTCAGGTACAAACAGCTCCTGGTTGCAGCCAAGCATGGTGACAACACGGCAGCTGTGGACATGCACTGAAAGCTTCTTTGCAAAGATCAAAAGCTACTTAAATGTATTATCTTTCCAAAACCAGACTAATAACAACAGTTAAAGCGCTTAAGACAGAAAGTTTGGCTTTGGTCCGTTCACAAACGTGAGTTCGTGTCCACCACCGAGATCATCACTTTTTGATTGAAATAGCGTTGATTGTCGAAGAGCTGTGATTGTGTCAGCTGCAAAAGTTTCCAATTAAAGTCCATTTGACAGGCGTAACCATTAATTAGATGGCGAAATTACCAATAGAGGACATGGACATTTCTGACCTCTCCTCAGAAACCATCAAGTCTGAGAGAAAAACCAGACAGATTATGGGCTGTAATTACATAAACACAGATGGATTCTTCTCATGCCTTGGCCATCCAAAGCATTTTTTTATTGGTTTAGCCATCCGCAAAGCTTTTAACAATGTTGACAGGTTCTTGGTGTGCAAAAAGTGTAATTGAAGGGTGTTTGTGAAAACGTCTCCTTTCTTAAAATCCTCATTTGATTTTACCATTTGCTTCCCTTCCATCTTTCTTGCAGTCTCTCCTTCACTCTGATTTATTATCTATAGTATGAAATGGAAATGGATGATTGGAAGATTTAAAGAGAAAGCCAAGACTTTTGTTGGGGATCTGTGTGAACCCCCCCATGTGAAACTCTTTTTTTCTCATGTTTGTTCAGCAAAATCAGAAGTTTCAGCTACTAGATAGGTATGTCATCATTTGGTTTGCTTCATCAAAAACAAACAAAAAAAAGCATAATCTAATGTGTTTATTTAACAAATAGTAAAGAAAAAAAGGATGCAGGATCTGTTTTGGTCTTTGTAAGGTGCAAAAAAGCAGGAAGGGACGTTAAGTTGAACCTCTGAGGATTTTTTGAATGACACTGACCACCATGTTGCAGAGCGTCACACCTATCATGGGTGGTCCTGGGGGACAGGCTAGTGTGATTTCCTTCTTCAGGTTTTATTTTCACTTCCTCATCATTTCTGGCCCGTCTTGCTTGTGTTTTAATTTTGCTTCTAGATTTCATCCAGCTCTGGGATCTTCATCTCTGTTTTCCATCACACCTGCAGATTTGGTGATTGCGTCCTCTCAAAGATTAACTGTTCATCCGGTGGATTTGTTTTAGACTTTATTAGCAGTTTTTGTCCTGTCAGCACTATAGTCCATTTGTCTGTGTTCCCCTCAGTACCTCTCATTTTTTGTTCTTTGTTCCTTAAAATGATACTCATCGAAGTTTGCATCATCCAGTCTTTTTTATGTGAGTAGTGATTTGAATTCATCTCAAGCTAGACTGCAGAGGTCGGACCTTTAACTTTCCAAAAATGCAAGTGGCCCATTGAAACTGATTTATAGGCAGCTGATTTAAATATCTGTTCAGTCTAAAACAAAGTCATGTGTTGTATTTCAGAGGATTTCTTATCAATGAATCAAAAAAATGATTCAAGATGTCATTTGGTTGACGATACTCTCCAAAGAATGGCTCCAAACCTTTATATCACCATCTCTTAGATATAGTCAAAAATGAATGTAGGCTGTGAGTAGTATAGGAATATGTGAAAGTAAAACGTGTGTGTGTGTGTGTGTCTGTGTGTGTGTGGGTTGACATAATACCTACAGCAGCAGAGCAGACAGCAGACGCAGATGTTGCGCAGGTGGAAACGAGAGAACAGCTCCTGTCAAAGTGGCCAAGTGTATCTGCAAATCCTCCAACTCACTCTCTCTCTCTCTCTTTCTCTCTCTCTCCCTCTCTCTCTCTCTCTCTCTCTCTCTGACAGTAACTGTCTCTTTTGCTCTTCCTAGATAATCTCTTTCCTCTTCTTCTCCCATGTTTGTCCCTTTGGTTCCCTGTAGCCCCCTCGGTGACAGCTGACTTTGTCTTTCTTTATCTGGTTTTGTCATTACATCCACCTCTGTACCTTTCCTCTTCCTTTTGTTTTATATTAATAACTGTTATTGTTTTTTTTATTTATTATCTTTTTCCCCTCAATCTAATCTTTTTTCCATCCACCTTTCTTTCTTTTGCTCCAAAAACTTCATCTAGATGTGTCTGTCTTTTTCTGCCTGCATCACCGTGAAAGCAGTCACCAATTATTCCTCCCACCCCTCTTTTTCTTACCGACTTTTCCTCTTTTCCTTTTCAATTGTGCACCCTATCTGTTTCTCATAGTAGATTAAATGAAATGCCATGTTGAACCATGAGCTGAATCATCAGAGAAGTGGTGGGAATGAATATCTGACTGTTTCACTGAACATTAACTTAAGTGTAGTGCAAAATAAACCCATGAAATACTCTATGTAACTGCACTGTTTTCATTCAGTTTTTATCTGCAGCTGTTTGCACCAAATCACCAATATAATCACTCTTTTTCCATCCTTACAATCGTTTCAAATAAATTCCTCCCTGGATCGTCCAAATCGAAATCCCTTCTCCCTTTTGTGTGTTCCTGTCTCAAAGCTCACGTCACGGTGGATTAGCACAGAGGTTATGCTCTCTGTATGCACTGTGTGAACACTTCCTTTTGATTTTAGATGTGAAACCTCAGTGGATTTCAATCGAATTTCAAGCTGAGAAGGTGGAGAAGCAGCTGGAATGCTACTTAGCCGCTAACGCCGGGGCTCCCAGGCTGCTTCACAGAGGGCTGCAGTGATAAAACATACTATAATGTGAGATGTGAGACTATGGCTGTACTAACATTTCATATATGTATGTGTGTGTGTATATATATATTTTATTATTATTTTTTTTTTTCCATCTTTCCATCCACCTAATTTTATGTTATGCTGCATTTGTTGTAATTTGTTGTCTTAAGTGATGGTACAGCACAAAGGTTTGTAGTGGTTTTTAGTAAATAAAAAGTATAAATTGACGATAGAAGATGATATATTAACACCTCTGCTGCTTCACCAGAGCTCCTTACTGAAAGGATTATATTATATGACTGCCAGTTTAGGTCTTTGTGCAAATTTTTCGTAGAAACAGATGGGTTCTTGCACAAACAAACAAAACAACAAAAATTCAGCTCAATTCATTGGAAAAGGCTTTAGCTGTCTTCAAGTTGCAATTCGGATTCAGAGATGATGGGAACTTGTTTCTGCTGCTCACAAAGTTCAAAGTCCTTATCTGGTCTATCAATTGTGTAGACCTGATGTTGGATTTAAAGAAAAAAAATAAACTTATTCCAAACATCACACCAAATGTTATAATGTTATATACTTCTAAACTCCTCATGACCTTGTCACCTGCCTACAGATTATCTGTTTTCTAGCCAGAAAGCCAATAGATTGTAAAATGGGGAATATAGAATTTCAGCCTGTTTATATTCAGGCTCTGGGGTGAGCAACAAGTGTTTGAAAGTCATTTAGAGTGTCACAACCTCTGCATGAAGCCTCCACACAGAGACACACAAGCTTAGTGATCTATCTACCTGTCAAGATCAGAGCTGTTATCGTACACAGTTACTGCAGTGTGTGTGTGTGTGTGTGTGGGCAGCTTGTGGACTAAGATGATTAAATGATCACTGCTACATCTGATACAAGTTTCAGTGACCCTGATGTGAATAACATCTCTTTCTTTATTGGTGGTTTCCTTTTCTTCACTGGAAAGTGTTTAAGTACGGCCAGATCTTGCACATACGTAAGGAAAGGTCATAATTTGTGATTATAGTTTGTTTTTGACCAGTTTGTAAGAACTTCTTAGCTTATTTGCAGAAATGCTGTGGAGGCAGAATGACACGTCTTCCCTCCCTTCGTTCTACTCCACTTGTTACTTAAGGTCAGCTTTTATGGGAGTTGGGAATTTCAGGGGAGGAGGGGAGCTTTGACCTTCCTGGGTGTGGGTACAAGGTGGGGCTGGCACTTCTGGGAGAGACAGATTGGTTCCAGTGTTCTCACATCAACACAATTTTCTTTCCTGCTTTGAGTTTGGGAATAAAATGTGTCACTGGTACATTGAGGGTGGGTCCCCACATCATAAAATTACCAGAAAGTTTTAACAAGTCTGGCTCAGGTACAAGAGAAAATTTTTCTTACCTAAGTTTTTGGCCCTAAAATTATCCAAAATGAAATGTGTTGAAAGAAAATAGAGCTGTTGCCTTAATGTTATTAAGTTCGAGGTATTTCCATAGAGTTCTGTGGCTGTCAGCTCTCCGCAAGTCAAAGATAATGAGGGAAACAGAGACTGTATGTAAAAACACCTTTCCCACTTATTTATTTGTTCTTAGCTTTAACACAAAGTCTTAGCTTTTCAATATACATATGTATGTATATGTTGTAAAACTGCAAATAACTTCTGTCAGCAGTGCATATCAGAGAGTCTGGGGAAGTCCAGTGTCTGAAGGCCAATAAAGACCAGTAATCACCGCTGGATGTGCATGACCTTTAAGTCATCAGGCAGCACTGCCCGAGACCTGCCGTGCCTTGCACAATCACTACAACCGCATCGACTCGGAAGTAACTTGGAAATCCATTGTCACTCAATACAGTGAGCCAATGGATCCAGAAATACAACTTGAAAGTGTATTATGCAAGGAGGAAGCAATATATCAACTCTCTGCAGATTCACTGTTGAGTAGTCTTGGCACAAGTTCATCTTGGACGCAAAGACAGCGGACATATGTTCTGTGGTCAGATGAATCCATGTTTCAGCTTGCTTTTAGCAATGTCTTCAGACTTTACTTGCCACAGATAAAAAAAGGTCAGGCAGACTCTTATCAGGGAACGGTGCAAAAGCCGGCATGTGAAGGTAGCTTAGGTTCAGAGGACTTTATATGTGCTACCATCAAGTGGTGTCTTTTCCCAGGAGCTCTGTGGTAATTTCAGCAGGACAAAACCAGACTGCACAACTACTACGAGTGTGCTTTAATAGACACACAGTGGGTGTGTGTTACTGGTCTGTCTGCACTGCAGATTTGTGTCTTTTCAGAATGTATGATGCATCCTGGAGAGGAGAATCAAGCAAGTGTAAGCAGCTGAAATCTCGCATTCAGCAAAAAAGGATGCAGTTACTCTTGCAAAACTGCAAGAGTCATTATCCTTGCTGCCATCAAATTCTAGCTCTTCGGCCACTGAACTCACTAAAAATCATTTCTTTTTGTACATCTTTTCTATTTCTCCAACTGGTTTCCATTTATTCAGATCCTGTTGCTGTTTTTTTTTTTTAATTTAAATTTCTCTGAGCATTTTGTTGTTCATCTGAGGTTGTTTGTATCTAATTTTATTATATATTATTATAATTATTATGTACTTTTACGTCTTAACGTGTATATGTTTGATATATTTTATATCATATATTCTTTTATAACAT